>JALLOT010003069.1:0-11781 GCA_036939595.1 Thalassiosira livingstoniorum | reverse complement strand
AGATGGAATCAGTCATCACCTAACAAATCCCAATCCTGTCCTCCTAGAGCCATTGAGGTGTATTAAGAGAGATTATGGGATAAGGTAAGTAAGTAAGTACTTACAAATGCTTATGCTCTCTACTACCTACTCTGACATTACCAACTTAGCTAGATGCGTGAAAACCATAATATCATTGGATAAAAAGTTGATATTTTAAAACCATTAAATTTTGCTAAAAGTCCATTTTCGGAGATACAAAAGGAGTAAGATTTACATGTTGGGCTTTATCTGAAAAAACGCAGACTTGATCGAGCTGTTTTTTATTCTTGTACCACGATGCTAAAGTATCGTACTTAGTAAGTAAGTACCTACAATACCACGATGTTCGCCAAAATGCTCAAGCACTCCATCCAAGCTACATAGGTAGTTTTACAAGTTTTGTCTTGGTGTTGTACTTTGTAGTTGTTGTAGACACAGAGAGTCTATGTGTATCCACAACATTTGAATGTATCTGATGATGCTTTGCTAGAGAGATTTATACTCTATATGGCGATTATTCGTGAAATTGTTTTCTTTTAAAAAAGAGGTAATCTTCTCACAATATTTCTAATTGAATTTAGATCTCAGTGAAGCAGAAAAAATAAACTATCAATTAAAAGGCAGAAAAGAAGAAAAGAAGAAAAGAAGTCAAATAAATTATAAGAAAATGGATGTTGACCACATGCACGATGAGCATAATGATGTTCATAACGGAAATGATAATGTTTTGATTGCCATCCTACTTGTATTTGCGTCAAGTGCAGCAAATGTTTTGGGAGCATCTATTGTTATTTTCCCTCGCTTAGTTAGGCTTGCCTCTCATCGAGTACTGGGTGCATCTTTAGGATTTTCTGCAGGGGTGGTGATGTTTCTCTCATTTGTGCATATGTTTCCGGGATCTGTGATGAAGTTCAAAATGAGTGGTTTTAGCGAACAATTGGCCACAACATTTGCTTTGTCATCTTTTTTTGGTGGTATCTTTTTGATGAAGGTAAACTCCCATTTGTTCCTTACATTTTTCATATTATATTTGCTGATTGTACCGGGAAATACTAAAATTAATTCGACACCTCTTCAATTTTTTGAGATGCTTGATGTTGTTCTTTCTTTATTGGGTGGTGGCCACGACCATTGTAAAGAAACGGAGCAAAATGGTGACGTTATCGAAGAATCAGAAAAGAAAAAAGTGAATGATAGTGTGGGCGAATCGAGCGTGAGTCACATCGGGTTGAGTCGTGATGATCCTATTGGAGACTTGGTACACTGGCAGCAAATGGCAGAACGAGAGTGTTCTCTGGCCGAAAATGAGTATTCTACAGACATTGAGAGTTGTTCTGATGACCTCGATGTCCAAAAAGGAGGAAATGATTTGGCATCTGCGGACAATGACAATATCATGGAGAATACTAGTGTAAAATCGAAACACATCAACATTGATGCAAAGACAGAAGAACAGAAAAAGCTTACCCAAATTGGATTCCGAGCCATGATCGCATTAAGGTAAAAAAAGAATGGTGCAAAGTTCTTGTGTCCTAATTTGAAATCAATTCCAGTCATTTTGAGTGTCTTTCTTCGTTTAATACTCAGGTCTCCTTTTTTGTTTTTCATTAACTGTGTACGCACCCAATCGCCAGTTTGCATAATTTTCCACAAGGTCTTGCTGGATTTGCAACTGGTGTAGAGAGCCCTACTGTTGGAGTCTTGCTAAGTATAGCTTTTGCTGTGCACAACATGCCCCAAGGTACGCGTTGTAATTGGAAAGTTTTTGATCTTGCGAAAAGATTTTTCTGTCGTGCTCAAAAATAGTTCGTTGCCATATGAAAATAGGAATGTGCGTTGCCCTTCCCATTTATTATGCTACGGGACACCGTTGGAAGGCGTTTGCGTGGGGCAGTTTGACTGCTGTACCAGCCCCAATCGCGGCACTATTGGGGTGGGCGGCGCTGATTAGATACTTTAATGACCTCGCGTTTGGAATTCTTCTCGGTTTGGTGTCCGGAATAATGATAATGCTGTCGTGGAAGGACCTGCTTCCTACGGCGCACCGTTATGACCCAAAAGATCAAGTCGTAACATATTCTGTCATTTTTGGTGCGTTTGTTATGGCTATTCCGATGGTGTTTGTCGGTGGACACGGGGGGCACTGAATCTGTTGTAATGAATTTTTAGGCAGTAGGATATATCCAACTTCTTTCATAAATACATAAAAAGTGTAGTTTGATCAAACACGAATTATTGAATTCTCCAATCAACGACAACCAACATAAATAAACAAACACTGCCAAACAACGAAGTAGGCGCAGCTCCGTGCCCCCCACTTAAGTCAACTCTCTCATTCATCAGCCACGGAGGTATTTCTGTGCCATTGCGAGGCAATGACGGAGAAGCTGAGTTCGACCAAGCATCATACGACGNGAAGATGAAGTATCGAGAGGTGGATTGTTGTTGCAAACGGCATCCTTCGTGCACAGTTCTAATTCTCTGTCAAAAAGTAAGTTTGCATCACAATAATGCACGTCTCCGTCTGCGAACCCGTTGTCGCAATATACATACTCTTTGCAATTGGAATTCGTAAACCATCCGGTGTAGCCTTCCATACAAAATGCATTGGAGGTCCCTCCGCCAGGTGATTGTTCGTTCGGCTTTGCCCCGCCACCTGCAGTTTGTTGACTCTGCCCTCCACCTTGTTCCAAGGCAGGCCCATAGCAAAATTTGCTCACTGCATTTTCGTAATAACACTCAAGACGGACCTTGTCGAATCTCAACCCGTCGCCACAGGTCATGATTGGGTCCGGCTCTCCGTTGTTGCAAAAATAGTATTCCTGCAACCATGTGGGCATTCACAAAACGTCGAGAAGGGGAACAAAGTGACGGAAAGAAAATGAATGAATGATTAGAAAATATAGACAAATGAATCGAAAGGGATCTCCTGATGATCATGTACTTAATAAACGTCATCATAAGTATTCTCGCCATTCTCATACCTTGCAATCTCGTCTGGCATGATAGCCGCTAAACTTATCCGGGCAAAGGTCAATCTCAGGATGACCCACCGTCGGACCATAACACGACTCATTCACCGCATTCTCATCAATGCACTCCGCACGCACCATATCAAATGACGATCCCCATGGACAAGTATAAATCGGCCCCGGAGCTCCATTCTCGCATGCATAATACTCCTTGCAGTTCAATCGACTCTTCCACCCATTGTAACCCTCGGGACAAAGAGTGGACACTTGTACATTGTCCTGTGATGGGCCGTAGCACTGGTCATTGACCAAATGTTCGGCATTGCACTCATTAATCATTTTATCGAATTTGAATCCTGGACTGCACAGGTTGATTGGACCTGCCGCCACGCCGTTATTGCATTGCAAGTACTCCTTGCAGTTGTCTCTGCCATGCCATCCGCTGTATCCCTGGGGGCAGAGTGCAACCTGAATATTCTCCAAGGGGGGTCCATAGCAATAGGAGTTGACTACGGAGGCATCATTGCATTTTGCTCGGACTTTGTCGAATTTCAACCCTTCGCCGCATGTGCGGATCGGGCCGGTTGGCGCTGGCCCATTGTCACACTGGTAGTATTCCTTGCATTCATTTCTACAAAACACAAAGGAAAACAACGATGAACAAAGAGTGCATTGCAATGAATCATGAAGTATTGCCATTCATCACATCAATCATTTCAATTCACATTCTCTCAATCTCATTATCCTTATGTTGACTCACCTGGCATGCCACCCCGTAAAACTCCCCGGACAAACCTCCACCTCCTCCACCTCCGGCTCCGGCGGCAACGCCGGTCCAAAACAATTCCCCGGATTCACCTTCCTTTCATCAAAACACTCATTTCGAAATTGATCGAATCGCAATCCCTCATCGCAGAGGTACAGTGGACCTGCTGGGGCACCATCCGCGCAAAGGAGGTATTCTTTGCAGGCTTGTTCGCCGCTTCGGCCGTGCCAGCCGGAGTAACCTGGGGGGCAGAGGGTGGATTGTAGATCTGGCTGTTCGGGTGGTGGTGTTGTTTGGGCTTTTGACTCGCAGGTGAATGGAAAGCAAAATGTTCCTACAATCAAAGAAGGGAGGTTGGAACAGCGTAGACATTTGCATGATGAAAATCACATGAGATCCAACAATGATTCATTTGTACTTCTTGTACACAGCAAGAGAAACGACTGCGTGTAGAACGTACCTCCAGGACACGGTCCGCTATTGCACTCTTGTGCCGAAGCACACGCCAATTCCAACTCTTGAATATTCTTTGCACAATACAGCTGTTGTTGAGGCGGTTCTGCCGATGGCGTTGGTTGTACCGGCGGAGTAGTTGGCTGGGGAGTTGGATTGGGAGTTGACAAGGGCGCACTGGCTCCTCCCGTTGATTCACAAGTGTATGGAAAACAAAACGTTCCTGTACACGCCGACGGGAGCCAATATGAAAACATTGAACGAAATAGAAAAGCAGCACACGAGGAGAGATGAGGAGATTAAAAATGCTTCTCAAACCTCAAGGACAAATGCCATGATTGGATGGACTCACCTCCGGGACAAGGAGAGGAACTACAATCTTGAGCATTTCCGCAAGATGCTTTCAATTCATTAATGCTGGCGGCACACAGTAGTGACGGCTGAGACGAAGTCGTAGTTGTAGATTGTGACGATTGTGCTGAATCTGCTGGCGGCGTTGGCGGTGTTGGTAAAGTGGGCGGTGTTGGTGGTGTAGGCGGCGTTTGAGGAGTTGCTCCCGCTTGCACTTCGCACGTAAACGGAAAACAAAACATGCCTGAATTAAAACCAGAAGAGTATAGAAAATGAGAGATGAACTTAGAATTGGAAAGAGATTGGACAAAAGTCGAGGTCCTGTTTCGGAGGAACATGGAACTCGAAAACGTTTCATCCAAATTGAAAGGATTTCCCGACATTGATTAATCTCGCGAATCTCAATCACGTCGATCCAATCAAAGATTGTACTAGAAATAACCTGACATAAAACAACACATAGACACACACGAGAGAACACAAGCCACTAGGCAGGAATTGGACGAGACGCCGCCCAGTAACGTAATGAAACATAAGAACCAAGTGCCGTCACACGATTCTCAAACGATTTTCACACCATCTCCCACAATATCTCACACGACGATAACCAATCCATCTCACTTTCTCAATTCTACTCACCCGTCGGACAAGGGCTAGACCCACACCCTTGAGCCGTCCCACATGATATTTCCAACTCTTGAATGGTGGCGGCACAAAAGAGGGTGACTTCGGGCGTGATCGGTGTGGAGACTGCTGGCGTGGCTTCTGCTGGTGGATCTGCTGGTGGAGTGGGTGGAGTGGGCGATGGAATCATTTCCACTCCAATGGAACCATCATCACCGCCGTCATTGCCACTTCCGCTCTCTCCATTTTCCCCATTGTCATCTCCATCTTGATTCGATTCAGTACCCCCATTCGCCATCTCTTCGCAATCCACATTCTCAAAGCACTTTTGACCCACCCCCTCACAGGGATAGCTGCTACTGCACCGCTTTACCAAGGAGGAGGATGCGGAGGAGGAGGAGAAGGTGCATATTTGTTGCAGTTGTTGATAGTTCAACGCACAGAGTCCTGGCAGTGCTTTTTCATCTCCCTCGTTGGGCCATTCTCCCGGAGATTCTGCATCCTCGGCACCTTCGCCATTTCCACTTTCCCCATTTTCATCACCCACACCTCCGCCAGTCTCACCAGTCTCACCAGCCTCATCCTTGGCGACACTGCAACTGGTATACCCAAAGCAATTCATACCCTCGGGACATTCCTCCCGCGTTCCCGAGGGACACCGCGAGTGACAATTGAGGGAGGCGTCGGTGCGGGTGGTGCCGCAGAAGTAGGTGTTGCGGATGTCGAATTTCGATGATGACCCAGTGCTACTTTCGCTTTCTGCCGGAGCTGCTGGTGAATTCGTAGGTCCACCAGTGGGCAAACCCGTCGGAGACAGCGAAACGCTGGGACCCTCCGTCGGACTCATCGTGGGACTCTTGGAAGGAGCCGCACTGATGCACGAGGTGTACCCGAAGCAAGTCATGCCGGAGGGACATTCGTAGGAGTAGCCCGAGGGGCAGGGTCTGTGGCAGTTCACGTTGGCGTCGGTGGAGGTTGTGCCGCAGTAGTAGGTGGTGAGGGGGTCCACTTCTTCCACCGGTTCTTCTTCTTCCGCTGGTTCTACTTCCATTTCTTCTCCAGGTTCCTCTATTACATCGGACGCCCCCTCCCCCGAACCTTCGCTGGCAGCAACATTGTCCACATTGTCCACCCCTCCAGCTCCTCCAGCCTCTCCTGCCCCTCCAGCATCACCATCTCCTCCATCGGCCCCCCCACAATCCGTAAAACTAAAACACGTCATTTCCGAAAAACACTCCCACGATTCCCCCGAAGGACAGGCCTTGTGACAATTCTCATTGGCGTCGCGGCGGTCGTACCCGCAGTAGAAGGTGGAGGCGATGCTCGATTCGGTTTCGGAGGCGGATGTGGACGACCCCCCGCCGTTGGAAGAGCCGGAAGAGCCAGGAGAGCCGGAAGGGCCATCGCCCCCGCTAGTATTTGAGCTGCTGCTACTGCTTCCCCCGCCACCACTCGAACCACCATCGCCACCATCGCCGCCATTGCCACCACTCGAGCTGCCATTGGCACAGCGGCTACTGACCATAAAACACTTGAGTCCCCCCGGACACACTCCCAAAGGACACACCGTCCCAATCCCGCAATTCCGCAGGGCGTCCAGTTGGGAGGTGCCGCACCACAGGTTGATGGTGTCCTCTCCCTCACCACTACCTTCTCCCTCTGCATTGCCTCCACTGTTTCCACCGTCTCCACCATCTTCGTTGTCCGTCCATTCCGACCAGTCTTCCTCTTCTTCCCAATTTTCATCTTCGTTCCAAACTTCGACTTCGTTGGATTCGGATTGCAATGTTCTAGTTTTTTGTTTGCCATTTCCATGTTTGGACTCCATTTCTACTTCGTCCCCCGTTCTCTTTGTGCCTATTCTGCCTCCCATGCGTTCCATGCCTTTTGTTTCGATTTCTTCTCCCATGACCCACATGGAATTCATGGGATTCGTGAAATGTACAAGAATTAAGAATGTTGAAATGAAGATGAAGCTTGTCAAGCTCAGGAAGTTCGATGGATGTGATCGACACGATGGATATGATGTAATTGATGGATTTGATGGAAAAGACATGGATGTTAATATTGTTGATGTCGATGGCGTTGGGTGCTTCATTTTTGATTTCATTGATGTTCTTGGCCGTTTTGCCAGCGGTGTTGAGTTTTGTGACAGTGGTGTAGCGGTTGTGGTTGTGGTTGTGGTGGTGTCTTGGCAATTGTTCCGTCGTCGAAATTTGTAGTCATTGTAATCGCTGTGGTCACTGTAGTCACTTGCACTTTTGGAACATTCACTATTATTTTCAACACACCGTCTGCTTTGTCTTTTCTCACAAACGAGTGTGCATTTTGCTGTTGTTCCATTTTGTCCCATTGTATTTTTTACTTTATTCAGCAGGATTGAAAATAGCTCTACACTCATGGCGGAATAGTACTTTCGAGTTTGTTTTTTGTTGATGCTGAAACTGTTGTGGTTGTTAATGCTGCTGACAATGTTGGTTCGTACGGCAAACGTTATGTTTTCTGTCCCATGTTCCTTGTCAGTTTTTCCTTTTCATTTTGAAATTTTGGTCTATTCTCCATTCATTCTTTATTGATATTCCATTTCTCCATTCATTCTTTTATTTGTCAGTTTCTCTTTATTGGTGTTCCATTCCTTGGCATTCGTTTGGCTGGTTTCAAAGGTCACACAGACAGCAAGAAATAAAATAATGAGTGGAATGATGGTGTTGAGCATAGTAAAAGAGAAAGAAGCGAACGTGAAAAATTGTTCAACTCCGCACAGAAACGAAAGTGAACTTGAAGCAACAGCACAAATTGTCAGTGGAGGTCAGTCACATTCACAATTCGCACGATACGATTTACGAGTGACAATTCGAGAGTGCAGGCTTGCAGGATCGACAGAGTTCAACAGAGATCCGCAGAGTCCAACGGGGCCCAACAGCTAGCCCCGCTGGTCACAACACAGCCAATGGCGAAAGCAACAAACGTACGACTGCCAATTCAAGGATTCAGGAAGCACGCAGCAAGAAGCAGGAGGTAGGAGAATGGATGGGTGCTGGACAAGGACAAGGACAAAGGACAGCCTTTGCCAGCTGTCAAATCCCACACAAGGCTATGGTAGCTTTCTCCTAGCTCGATTGATCCAATTGATCTGACGACGGACAACTTACATTACAACGATGTGTTAGTGCATTATTGGGGCGGTGTGTAATTGCTTGTGGTTATGGATGGAGTGGGAGGCGGATGGTGGCGGTGCTGGCTCTATGTTCTACATAGTACTATTGACCTCTATTGGGCTACGTGGGTTGGCGCATCCCATTTCCCATTTTCCACAGATGAGCCCCAAAGCCGAGGGCTCCAAACCGAGTCAGCGAAGAAATTGTGATAAGTACAATACTTACTTATGCGGCAGCTGCGAAATGTCTCGCTAGAGGAATCAGTACATATTTTACGATACCCTACGTAGGATATTTTTCGCCAAGTACCAAATTCGCCAAAAAACATTTTTTGAAAAACAGTGTAAAAAAAATGATTTTCAAAAAATCTGTATTCTCTACCTTACTTACTTACTTAGAGATAAGCACTTAGTAGTAAAGTAATACTTCTTACAACTACTCCAACATCTTACTTACAGGAATGTCAAACTACTTAGTACTTACATGAAAGCTAGACAATGCAAAGAAGGATCATCCACCAACACAAATGAAGCAATGCCAGGAGAGTTTGCAACCGTTGGTGTTGGAGAAGCAGCACGGAAACCAGGTGGTGGGGTGGTGAGAATTTTAGTGTCCACACTACAACCAGCCGTCTGCGTCACATGTTCCTCCAACTGCCCCGCCTCCTGGCTTTGACTCTATGCCTGTTTCACATTTGCCCGTTGATCACACACACTAGTTCTCATAGACCTTAACATCCTGTAAACTTACTTACTTACCTAAGTACATCAACATGCTGCCCATTGATATTGCCCAATTATGATTGTTTCATCCTCCTAGGATGGTTAAAGTACAAAAGGACAGGCTCTACCAATCAAAGATACCACATGCTATGTAAAATAAATGTAAATGTGGGAAATACTGTCCTAGTCTTATCTAAATCTAAGTATTGTATAGTTGTGTGCCATTGCAACATTGGTAATAGGTGCAAGGTGTGTCTGGTATTTGATATAGCAATATTGTTTATCACCAATCATGAATGTCAATTAAAGACTTGATCAGTCTTGGAATAGTCAATGTTACCTCTAATGAATCCCAAAGTCCCATGCAATTATTTCCATATTAATGAAAATATCACATAACAAGATACATTCAAATAACAGAATTGAATTGTATTAATACTCAGCACACAACACACAAACATTAAAAATTCACTGGTGTCACAAAAGGTTGAAATGTGAAATAATCACAATGAAAATTGAACCAAGAACTATGTAGTGCTTCTCCCAAATATCCACACTCCCTCTTCCCATCATGTTTGTATTTTTTTAGATTTTTTTACATCATAATAGTTGAAGTGTCACACCAACAACCAGTTTTAAGAAATGATCAACATGATGTTGATGCTGAAGTTGATCTTGATCTTGATGATGTTTTACATACTTAGTACTTCTCCCAATAACATCCACTTTCCAACATGCATTTATTTTGGTAGCACTTGTTCACGTCATCTTTGAAATACTAAAAGTCAGAGTGATACACCAATGACATGAGTTTAAGAAGTCATGAACATGGTAATGAGGATGATGATGATGATGTCAATTGTCATTGATACCTCTTGAAGACATAGTGTTCGTACTTTTGAACTTTATCACTCTAGAAACAATATCATGTATGTGTTAAGCAAAAAACAAATCTTGAATCATGGCATGAATTTACTTCATAATATCTATTATCATCTCTGCTCACAACCACTGCTTGGCATGGGGTATGACTTCCCCTTATTTCTTGATTCCAGTGTATCCTGGATCATATTATATTTTTGGTGTGCAATTTCAATGTTGATGATAAAACAGTTTTTTTAAGTAGTACATTTAGTTGATCCCTATGGAAGATAGGTTTTTTTCATCCTTCCTAAATTGCACTTGACAATTTCAATATTGTTGGTATTCAAAAAACTCCTTTTTGATGTCCCTGCTAGTTCTCAAGAAGGTACTTTGACACAAATAGCTCTCCATGCAAGAATATATTCCTATTTTTCTTTTAACTAAACACAGAGCAGGTGTACTTTGTCATCTCATGCTCATACTGATCTTTCCCAAAGTTGTTTGGGAAATGGTTTTATTTTCTTGGAATATCTATTCATTTATTTGTGCTAATGCTTCAGAAATGCATATGGTTGACCCCACTCCTTGTGTTTTTTTTTTGGACAAAAAATCTAATTTTCAAGTTACATCTCTCCACATAATGATATGATATCACAGTATAATTTGAAAAAAATCAATAATCTGAATCTTTCTATCCTGCATAGCCATGGGGTGTAATAGAGCACCACATTAGAAGACAGCTACTCAAAATTTCACCTGGATGTCCCACAGATCCTGACAATGCTCTCTGCTTTGTTTGTGACTTGTTTAGACCTCACTCCAAATCCAACATGTGCTCTCAATGAATGCACAACCTTGTGTTTAATAATTGTGCTCTGAAATCCAAGACATGAATTATCAACTAATACAGGTCCATTTCCATATCTATTGTCCCAGCACACTACAACCTCAAAAAGCCATGTCTCAAAATTGAGACCTCAAGTTAGTCTGTTATTGTTGAAAAACTTTCATTCTCAAGATAAGTTATACACATGTCCTCATATTTGCCATGGTTCTAAAGTGCAGTAACATTGTGATGGTACCAATAATGACACATGAATTTTTACATAATATAGAAAAAAATTAGTGGCTGGAACCATTGGTGGTGTTCCTTTTGTAGAAGAGTTGTTATTGCTAAATCCATGAAAGGTATAGTCTTGTTGATTCAAAGTTTTCTATTAATATTATTTGTTTGGTTCCTGTTTTGTCTATTGATATTTCCAACGTGAAATTGGGGGATTTTGGAGTGATCTTGGTTCTGAGATAAAAGTGACAGCTGTTAAGTGTTTAATTCTCTGCAACATAATCACATAACAGAAGCTCAACTAAAATCCATTTTGATATTTCCCCATTTTCCCCTGTTCTTCCCTGCTCTCTCCATTCCTCCCCCATTCTTCTCCAATGAACTCTATTCATTTTTCTGCTTATTATGTGACAACATATAGAATTAGGATTACTCAATATTATCCTGCATACATTGTATACACAAGTACTTAGTGGTCACACATACTTTCTAGATATGATGGTAAAATTACTACTTATTTAGAACATGCAACAATTGTTTTGTCAAAACAAGTCATTTTATGATTGCTTTTTTCTACCTACTTATATAAAAATATTAAAAGATCAATTTTCTTTTTCTCATCTCAATCAAAACAATTTATTTTATTTTTTCATGATTTCCAATTGATTGAATAATTTTTTCACAATGAAGATGTGATTTGTTTGAAAGTATTTTTCCAAGACTTTTTGGATTGTGCTAAACTTCCCTTGATTCTTGAAGTATTTTTAGTATAATCATAAACATGGAG
>JALLOT010003068.1:0-11775 GCA_036939595.1 Thalassiosira livingstoniorum | reverse complement strand
AAGCTTTGGCGGATCGTCGTTGGTGGATGTGTCAGATCTGGACATCGAAAGTGTTACAGAGGGCATTTACAAAATCGACTTCGTGCAGAGCAATTATGTGTATTGGCTCGTGGTTTTTGTTGATGGGATTGAGCAGACGGTTATGTTTGATTTTGTGGCATAGATGGAGGCAGTTCAAACCTAGTGCACTGCAGCACTGCAAAATGTTATGTGCATTATATCTTAAGTTGCAAGAATGTGTTTGTGTGCTCTCGCAAAAACATGGTGTTTAGTTTGGGTTGTTGTATAACTGAGCAATAGTAATATGTTAAATTGAAGAAAAAAACGAAATTGAAAGCCCTAAAATGTAAAAGCAAGCAATACAATTTTTTTTCCACGGGATGTTTTTGTCAAAATCTTGTTTCATGGGTCAAAATCTTGTTCAAGCTACGAGTTTGAATTTTAATTCCAAGAATGAAATTAATCAACAGATTTTTAGGGATGTTGGTACTATACTCTGTCCATCCCTCATTACTTGAGCACATGAATACAACAAACACTTGTGAAAAGAAGTTAGAATTGTCAAAAGAATGAAAATATTGTGTATTGTCATCTTTTGGAATTTCTTTGTGTTCTGTTAATTAGCATTAAAAATTATTGCATTGATAAAAAATCAAATTAGTAATGAAGTACAAAACTTTTTCAAAATTTCAAGAAAATGGGGCATTACTCCAACAAAACTTTTTTGAAGCTAGGGCAAATTACAAAGTTGTTACTCTATGTGTGTTGAAGAGCTTGACTGGTAAAGTCAAACTCACAAGTCGAAATTCACACATACAAAAAAAATGTTTTTAAAATTGAATCTGGGCAATTGTGTTTCAAATGTTTATGGGTGCAAAAAAGCTACACAATAAATGAACAAAGTTTGGTCATGAAAAGTAAAAGAGCTTATATTGAGCACTTTTAAAACATAACATGGTCTTCTAAACTACATGTAGTAGGCGTAATGCATATCAGTCATAAAGAAATTGCAGTCTGTACTTTGTATTTGCTTTGAGGGATGGATAAGAAAATTTCTTGGGTTTGATCATTTTTCCTTGGGTCAACTACATGTATGATTTTTTTTATGTTGGAACTTCTTGTTTGATTAATGTTCAACCGGTGTCATAGGTACACCAAAGCTCATGTTTGAAGCAAGCTTTCATTGACAATGAGAAAAAAATGCTTGAATACGTGAATAGATAGTATGTTTCCCAAAAAGGCCTCAATTCATGAGAGGAAAGAAAAAAAATGGAGTAACAAAAAAAATGAGTTGAGTGTAGCAGATTTGATAACTAGAATTTACAATGGATCCCAATGCAGCTACAGATGACAAACATTCTTTGATGTAGGATGTGGACAACATACAACACACTCTTCTTTTGAGAGCAAATCTTTAACAAAAAAGTGAAACAGCAATTCAGCTGTAAGAAAGCCAAAGCAAAAAAATATAGAACCTGCAATGACAAGTGTTTGATGATAAAGGATTTTAGATTTGTATAATGTATGCTACAACAAAACTTTGAAATGATAATGGCTTTGTGAAAACCCAAGACATGAAACAACAAAGTATATGTGATCACTCATGTTATATGAGAAAATGGAGGAAAGATTCAAAGTATGACATTCTTAAGTATGGTTCATTGCAAGAATACTTACCAAGAACAAGAAAGTGTATCAGCTATAAAACAGAAAAAATATTTGTTGATTCCTATGGACTTTGCAAGATATCAACTAACAGCTACCACTAGAGTCGAGCACAAGAAATCATGACAAGACAGTTGAATAATAAAAGCAAGAAAAAGAGAAGAAACATACCTCTTACAAATTGGAATGAATTACACAAAAAAAACAAAAGAAATAAGGTTTGACTTTTTAGATCCTCAATTGATGAGAAGAATGAGGGACTGGTTGGTGATCACAATGATATAAGCAGTGGTACTAATATGAATAAATTTCCCCTTCTATGGTGATTCCATTCTACAATGCAATAAGTACAATGGAGAGAAATGCTGGGTCTAGAAATTTCAATTACAGAAAAAGATATTAACACAAATGCAGTTCTATTTTTTTATGATGATGTGCCAGCTATTGGGACTTCTCATGATGGAATCAAGAAATATGCAGTAAGAATTTGTCAATTATCTTGATGGAAAGTCAAATACAGGTGAAAATCTGGATAATTAACTCAAATTTTTTCAGAAATGTAACATTTCAACTGCAAAAAAATTGATCTCAGAGAGCTAACAAATAAAACTCAAATATCATTCCAATGGGAATAAAATTTAACATGTTTGAGTAAGAGATCAAAATATGAGCAAATATTTAAAAAATATTCCAACAACAACAAGGAAATTTGTAGTCGTGAGTAACAACACTGTAATAGAAGTGATGGTACTTCCTAAATTTTCATTAGGCTATGAAAAATGTAAATGGAATCATATGTAATAAAAAACATTTTCTTTGAGCTACACTACCATTATGGTTATGGTAAAAGCTGACAACTATAACTGTCAATCTGATACTGTTGCTTGGTAATGGATTATAATTAATACTTCAAAAAATTACAAACTAGTTGACCGCACCATGTTTTGCATTTTTGTAGGTCCATGAATAGTTCTTATTAGACAAAAATGTTGATCAAATGGTGAACAGGTAAAAGTAGAACATATTCTGAGGGAAAATGAAAAAGTTATAATACTGCCTTCTCAATATGCAAATTTCAGAACAAGGTGATAAACAACAATAAATTATATTTATTTACTATTTATTTTAATTTATTTGTACTTGAAAAGGATATCTCCTTGTATATCCATTCTGGCTTTCTTATCTACTTACTTTACCACTTTGCTAGCCTGAAATTGAACAAAAATATATTACATTACTTATAATAAAATAATTTCAAAAAGTTCTAGTGCCGTCATCCTTACCATATCTACCTTGACGGGAAAAAATCTTGTACTGAGTTTATATTCCAAAATACTTTTAGAAGTATCAAGCACACTCAAATGGCCTGAATATTTGTATATTTCTTTTACTTTGAAGAAAATTTCCAGTAATAAATCTTGACTAAAATTTGAGAAAAAATAATACTAAAAGGGCATGAAGAAGAAAACATAAAAATAGGGGTCCCATGTACTTGTAAATGGGACCCAATTTGTTGACAAAATCAAAGTTTTGGGAGACTCACTTACTCAAATACAGTTCAACCTTGTGTTATGATGCAGTTTTTGTCAGAAAGAGTTTTATTTTTAATGTTAATCAATAAAACATATCTACTATCCAATATTTTCACATTTTTTAGAGAGTACTGATGACATCATATATACTACAAAATATACTTGCATTTTTTCAGAGTTTCTACAAATTTTGTAAGCTGCCTCTTCTTTTCTTTTCTTTTCTTTTCTACCTGAATCTCATTAAAAATCTTTGATTGTGGTCAAAATTTTGCTTTGTTTTGAAAAAATGATGTGTTCTTTTATTAGTAGCATAATATAAAATATTTAACAGTAATAAAGAGGATCTTTTTCTTAGCAATAATTACCTTGATGTGGCTATAGCACACTGTCATAACAACAGAAAGTGATGATACTTCTTCCACGAAGAAGCAAAAGTATAAAAAAATTGATGTGTTTCATTAAAGCAAAGAAGGTTCTCTTCAGATTTCTTCTCTTTATGAATTCAAGTGAATTTCCAGCAAGAAATTAAGTGCAACATTAATATCTTAATAATATTATTATTCAGTATAAAGTGGTACACCAAAAGATAAGTATTACCTAGGTAGATTTGGCCATAATCACTACCGCTCAACACTGTGGAGGATTCCATCATCCAGCTGGTTACATACCTCTAACTGTTATCCCATATACCCAAACATCAAAGAAAAAACCAAGTTAGGTTTGTTTGGATGCAGAACAAAAGTGGTAATAACATGTTTGGCTCTTTCATAGGGTTCTACAGATACAACATACAAAGACCTTGCAGGTAGTACTGGTTTCATCATGATTCTATTTTTGTTGAAGCACTACTTTAAGAGCATCAAATAATCAAAATTAACAATGACAGTAACTTTTTATCTTCATCTTCAGTGTCAAACAATGAATCTATCTGACTAGATTAAAATTACTATTCTTTGTATAGAAGGAATAAAAGTAGTTTTTGTTTAACAGTATTGTAGTTCTCTCAAAAATCTAATAATAACAATGAAAATTAATATCAAAACAAAGAAGGCTCTATCAAATATGCATTTAATTAGCAGTGCATGGGACCTTTAAGTGAGAAAAGGGGAGAAATGTAATAAACATCCACTTGTATAAAATCCTACAACTTTTTTCATGTATGTCACCTAATGAAATTCAGTTATATTGAAGGTAGTATTTGTCACAATTGTTGCTTAAAAAAATGTTCATGTTGATTGAAAATTTCAATGGTCACTTGTAAGTGCATTGTAGATTGTGGGTTGATTCAAGATTATGTCCAGCATTTTTCATGTTCAAGTGAATGTCTTTTCAAATTTGAAATTCAAATTCAATTTTCATCTGCTGATCATTTTTAGGGAATTCAAATTTAGGAACTTCAAATGGTAGCTCAAATTTCAAATTTTAATTTTCTTCAGTTTTGTCTTGGGTATCTCCATCCAATATATTTTATTCAAAATGACAGTTTCTTGCAAATTATTGTTTTGGTACTTGGCAAATAATAATGATTTAACTTCTTTGGTACCCTGATTCCCCAGATATTATTTTTCGATTCTTTGGTCTTGATGAACCCCCCCTGTTGCCTCACTATACATGACAGTCTGAACCAGATCTCCTGTGCATGTGGGCCATCTAAATAAATCTTATGATAAATACTTCCCTTCTATACAATAGTGTTAGTGGTATATAGGTACTCAAAACAGTTTGATACCAAATAGAGTATACACTGACATTGCCATTTATCTCTCAATGAAAAAGATAATTAAAAAACTGCAAAAGCTGTCAAAGAACAAAAAAGAACAAATCTAAGCACTACACAGATGGCAAGATACTTTTTATGATAATTTCAAAGTTTTCCGATTCCTGCTAAATTCACTACATAGTTAGATCTACTAGAATGATTAAAATCCAATTAATAAGATCACAGAAGGAATCAAATTTGAATGATGGAGTTATGAGCTTATTTTAGAGTAAAAATATTTTTTGAAAGTTGGATAGAAAAGACTAGTGAAACCCTCTCATATTACTTGTACTTTATAGAGCAAATATGAGCAAAAGCAATACCAAATCCAATATTAGGGAGAAAGATTATGTGACAATCAGAACAAAAATCTATGACTATCTCAAACCATACACCTATATCTATATCCCATGTAATTTTGTATTGAGTTTGAAGATGTTTTGCCACAGATTTGGGCTAAGATTGTGCTGTAATCAGATGTTGAACAACCTAAAATTTTACGTAGAAATTTAGGACACAGATTAAATACCAAAGGAAATATGTACCTGACATACAGACCATACATCATTGTTCTTCAAATAACAAACACTCACTCCATTAGGTGAGGGCTCATTCTAATGCCA
The DNA here is from genome assembly GCA_036939595.1 of Thalassiosira livingstoniorum. NCBI lineage: Eukaryota > Bacillariophyta > Thalassiosirophyceae > Thalassiosirales > Thalassiosiraceae > Thalassiosira > Thalassiosira livingstoniorum. The sequence goes on along the minus strand of JALLOT010003068.1, from coordinate 6,196 downwards.
TTAGACATTAGATAATTACAGTGATATCATAACTAAATGTACCTATTAAGATGTAATATTTGTCTGATTTAGATAAATCAGAACAGTGTCTACATTACTCTCCCCCCAATTGAAGACATAAGGAGATACTGTGCACTTTAATACTTGAAACTAAAACTTACAATATGAGGCATGGGAATACTATTAGATCCTTTTTCAAATCCTTTTTTGAGCATCCCTTTGATTCCAGATGGAATTTGGGACTCAACAGTCTTTCTATGAATAATGCCTTCCCCAAATTTTCAAACATTCTTGACTTTGTCAAATTTCTTCAACAATGGAAATCATTGAAATAAATGAAATCCTTCCGGTAGCACTGTGGAAGTAATAGGATCTCCACAGTAAATTGCTGGTACTAATACTATTTCTCTGCCATCACCACACATATTAGACACAAGGTTTCACTGAAATTGTGACAACTGATTGTGACGTGCCTTAAAAATACAAAGTAGTGGATATAACTCCATTTTTGCTTTTGCCACCCTTCTAACTTTGTTAATATTGGCCTCATGATGCAAAATGTTGTTATCAATCACTATGTTGAATCACTCAGCACTCCGTACCCCCTCTTGAAACCAAAGTTTCAGCTTAAATATCCCTCGCTCTCACCATGGCAATTTTACATTGTACCAAATTGGTGATAATGGAGTCAAAAATTTTGTTCCTCAATTCAGTACAATCTTTTTTGTTTTAGTTTGAACTAACTATTTGATTGTTGCTTCCATTCATTGAGAGAAGTCTAACAGCTAGATTGTGGTGGATGGGAAAACACAAGCAGGATATTAGGTGGTGTCAATTTCAAACTTCTGGCCAATGCTCATTGAAACTATGTGGCTTTTGATTGCTGTTTTGAAGGTGGCTATTGACTTAACCCAGTATGTATCGAAAAAAGCTAGGTGTAATCTTTTTTCTGTGCCATCAGCACTGCAGCCTCCTGTGTAATGGATCTAAATTCCAAAAGCAGCAATCAACTAATTAGTTTGAATGAGACAAAACACAAAAAGGACACCAAAAAATTCTTACTACAAAATACATGTCAAGGAAAGTTCTATGTATGTGTTAGATATTGGATTGTCCTGATGATTAAGGAGGAGAACTTTGAGAAGCCTCAAAAGAGCTTTTTGCTATTATAATTTGTCCTTTCCCTTTCAATTTAACTCACTGGCTCATTTTTACTTTGTTACTTTTATTTTAGAGGTGTTTATTGTTTTTATGAGCACACATTCCTTCTTTTGGAGTTTCATTTGATTTGAAATATGACTGCTCTTGTTAAGTTCTGTATGTTTGCTAAGGCTCCAAAACAATTATGAACTAATCAATGAAGTTGTCATTTCAAACTAGCTTATATTACTCTTAGTGGAGTCTTTACGTATCTCCTGAAAAATACTAAAAAGTTAGAAATTACTAAAAACACCTCATTATTTGAGCATAGTAAGTATAATACCCCCATAATTATCAAGCTACTAAATAATTAGTTCTGACCAGCTATCATTTTTCACTTTCACAATGGTGTCTGTAAGCAGTTGTAACAACACAATAGACATCTCCCAAACCTTTAACTTTAACAAAAGGATACAATTCATTTTTCAAAAGTAAAACATCAACCTAATACCAACAAATTTGATGAATCTACTTTCAAAAATAAATTGGATTCATGCTGAACTGAACCAAGAGCTTCATGTTACCACCATGGCAGCCAAAGCCACTGGCACCATAAAAATATGTTGCAGCGTTTTTTTTCACTACTGTGTTTTGATTGGTTTTTTGAGCAAACCATGGGTATCTAGTACTAATTTAATTATTTACTACTTAATGTTCAAAAACCAAGTGGAACCTAATAAAGCAAGCATTGGTGGCGTTGGCCAACTTTTCCATCTCAAAGCACTTTTTGGAAAGCTCCATGAAAATATGAATACTATTGTAACATTTTTTATGTAAATTTTTGAATTGAACCTCCAGACATATATTAAGCAATGATTTGGAATTTGGTACATTAGTTTGAATGCAACTAAGTTCTTTATCTATGTTTTTAGTTTCATTATTTCCACCATAGGATGTGAAACAAAATGGCCAAAACCAAACAATATATATTTTAATCTATCAATCTATTACTTCCAACTAAAAATTAAATGCTGCTGATGAAATCTTATATTGACAGGATATATCTTGCAAATAGGAATTATACTCCCTACTGATTCAGATGCACACCTTGCTTTGAAGTAAGAGTCTGACCTACACATTCCAATCCAAGAACATAATTTATCCAGTGATATAGGAAGAGAAATGATCAATAAGACAAAAAACCACCACATATCTGACAAAAAATATTCAGTCACTGGAGTAATCCTGTTTCAGTCAGTGAAAAGTAGTCATTCTAGCTCAAAGGTGTCTTTTTGTAAACCATATGATCTTTTGCAGCACATGTGAATCTGAGGTATAACTTTGAGAGTTTGATTAAAGGGAATAAAGACTGGGAGTGATACTATACCAAAATCACCCAGGAAAGTGGCTTCTCAACTCTCTTCTTTGATTTTGCCTCAACTTCACAATTAATTCAACGTTTTAATCTGGGGAGGGATGGGCTTCATCTTCCTTCATCTAAATCATTTAAACTCTCGCAAATCTCTAAGCAAAATATGAGCTTGGATTTTTGATGATGGCTAGAAAAAAATATTTGGGAGCAATTTTCCTATGTGAAAACTAACATAATTTTTTAGAGGCACTCCCAGTCTCTACTCCTTTGGTTTGTTGTTTAATCAATGTTTAATCTACCATTGCTATCATAAAAATTAACATACTAACATTTATGGATAAAAAATAATTTAGTTCCCAACATAAAGTTGAAGGTTTTTGGAAACATACTTTTTGCTGAATGCTATGCTCTTTTTGGAAAAGTTCTCCTTCTTTACTTCAAAAAATTGAGTGATATTGACTGATCAAATCTACCTTTTAAAGAGAAAGTCTGTCTATGTGTGAAATAACCAACACTGATAAGGTAAAAAAGTTATGTGTGTTAGAGAACCCTAGTCTATCATCATAAGATTCATTTGTAGTCCTACAATACAATGCTTGGACTCTGTTAGGAATATTGATCAGTTGCCTCAGGTCTTTCTTAACAGAAAATTTAGTGTAACACTAGTCATAATCCAAGTGATGTACAGACTTAAAAAGCTTGTTCAGCATTAGTCTTGTAAAATTTAATTGATGTAAAATTTTGTTTGCAGTGTACATATCTGAAATGAAATGTACCTAATGCTGTTTTCTAGACCAAGAGCTGTTATTATTTCTAGCACAAAAAATGAAATAACTTTTTTCAATTTTTGTGTGAAGAGGTTGGCCACCTCTTTTGTATTTTATTTTACAAGAGATGAGTGACCCTTAAATGGGTTCCTAGCAATATTATTTGATTTCATTGTTTTGTTGTACCAAGAGGTTTTGTGTAAACAACGCCAGATCAAGATGTGTCTCTTTTTTTGCTAACCAAAATTTGCTTTATTTTTTTTGTTCCCGGGCAATCAAAGCATAATGAAATATTGAAACCATAGTAACCCTAAGCACAACTACCCACTCTTTTAAGGACAGTATATAGTATAACCAGAGCTTTTGTTGTCATGCTTTTGTGGTTTCAAAATGTGAAAGAAAGAATTTCCATATGCTTTGGTTACCCACAAAGCGAGTCTCCATAAAGGATGTATACTACCATAGTAACAAACAATGTTTGTTGCAATACCATTCAATTTGCTGGTTGCTAATATCGATCGTAAGTGCTTTAGGACACAGTCAATATCCATTATCAACACTGAACACGATGGGAAAGAAAAGGTTTTACTTCCATTCATAACAATGTTTCTTGTGATGCTCAGTCTCTGAACTTTGAGTTACTTCTTTGTTTACCTATCTAAACAGCAGCTGAAATCCGTATTCAGTATCTACCATCATACTCTGCAAACTCTAGGTAGTTCGCCTATTGTCCACCTATGGTTAACCAATGGTCCACCTTAAATCCTCCGCAAATTAGCACCTCTACTGCACCTCAAAGCATCTTACTCCCCTCCTGTCTCACCCCCAACTCATCCCACCCCAACTTATCCCGAATCTTCTCCAACCTCTTCAAATTCGTATTTTTATCACTCACAGGTTGAGTCAGTGGATAGACAAACACTGCGGATCGAGAGACACTGCGGTAGAGAACTAGATTGTCCTCCGGTCGAAGGAGGAATTCGAGATCGTCGTAGGTGAGTCCTGGTGGATATTCCGTTGGGACTGTGGCGTGTAGATCTGTTTTTATTTCGCAATGGGTGTTGAAAATGATGAGAAATATTCAAACGACAAACCAGCATGCACCGCAATGAATGGAAGACAAAGACAGCGATTAGCACCCACAAAGTCAAAAGAAAAAGTTGAGATTTATCCTTCCAAGTTCCAAAAGGTTCCAAACAAACTTACAATCCTCCGTCAACTCCACAATCTCCACCCCATCCAACCCCCTCACCACCCCCACCAAACTCACCCACGCCTTCCTCCCCTCCCCCGTCTCGGTCAAATACGTCCACGGCGGACTGAACCTCGATGGATTCCTCACTGCACTCGTGCTCACTCCATTCTCCGTCGCCGACACGGAGGAAAGCCTCCCCTCGTTGGAGCCGGTGTTGTATTTGCGAAGTTCGCCCGTGCATTCGACAATGGTGCGGGTGGGGTTGGTGTCGGTGTGGCATTGGCGGCGGCCGGCGGAGGTGGCGGCTTGGTTTGTGGGGGTGTTTTGTGCGGGTGGGTTGGAGGTGTTGGAGAGGGGTGTGGCGGCATTGGCGCTTACAGAATGTGTTAGGATGAGTGATGCCGGGAGGATGGTGGTTGTGAGAGTTTGAAGGAATTGACGCCTTTGGGATTTTTGAGAGTTGCTGATAGCGTTGTCATTTTCATTATTTGAATTGAAATTATTGTTGAATTTTAAGGAAGACAAGTTGGTTTGATGACTTAATTTCGACGCAGCACCGGTTGATCTCAATGGAGTTGTTGACAGAGGAAATGCCATTGCTGTGGTAAGGCACCATGAAATCAAAAGTGTTCGTTTCATGATTGCGATCAATATTACAGATGATATTTTTTCAGTGCCAAATTCTAGGTAGGTGGGTTTTGGAGGAATATGCCAGTATGATAATTCTGAAGGAGAAGAAAAATTGATCAACAAAAAAATCAAAAATTGGTGTTAGAAAGAGTTAGATGATAAATAGATGATGAATACAGTTGAAATAAAGATTGATCTGCATCAATAACAAACGATAGGGCTTTGCCCTAGAAATATTGCAGATAACTTGCAGATAAGCATGCAACAATTGAACTACTAAGAAAAAGGGATAAAAGATACAACCAAACAAAAAAGTACAGTTCAACAAGTAAGTCTTAACCAGCTCCAGTTTCAACCTCGGCAAACGTCTTTCAACCAAGATCAAAACCACTGTCTCTCAGTCTTCTAGCTTCTAGAGCATATAAATTGAACAATAAACTCTGTCGTTTCGTTTCAACGTACAACCTCTAGATTGGCGGTCGTCGACGCGAATTATTCGGCCGATCACTCTCCATCCTCTTAGAAACCTTTCTTGACTGTCAATGGCAGCCACCCACCGCCAACCGCAAGCCGCCAACCGCCAGCCACCGATCGTCGAGTAAACCCTAACTCATCTAACCGTCAAGCCAACCCCAACCACTGTTTTTTGTCATCGGCGTGATGATGTACTTATGATTTATGATGTTGTTCGATGTGTTTGAGACGTCACCTCCGTCAGACAGCGTCAGACACTCGTCGCCATGGAGTCGCGAACTAACAGCCACCAGTCAGCACCATCCAGTCATCAGTCACCAGTCAATGGTCACCGTAACTCGTAACTAACACCTCCCGCCCTCATCCAACGATTGGTGAAGCGAACAACTTACATTCGATGGTTGAGCCAATCTAATTGGCAATAGTTCATTGATGAGCAGTCCTGAGAAGTCCTAATGGTACTTACCAGGGATTTGGTCAATAAATATTGACTTCCCATGTAGATTTGGTCAATTTTTGTTGACTATTCCTAAAGTATGCAAAAAATGTAAGTGACCCTCTCCCGTAAATTAGCTAGACCTTTGTGTTTTGTTAATGTATTATCACTTACAATCGGCT
>JALLOT010003067.1:0-11811 GCA_036939595.1 Thalassiosira livingstoniorum | reverse complement strand
TACTATAAAAAACAAAAAAATCTACCTACGTATGTACAATTAGTACCAAGAGACAGTTGGCTGTAGAAAAAAAATTTTGTGGGGGAGCCCACGCGCCCCCTAGTGGGAAAAGCCGTGAACCATCACCCATCACTCTCCATCACTACAATTTTCAACTTATTGTTAAAAAATAGTATGGTATTGTACCGAATCGCATGGATTGTCTCTCATACTCTCGATCCCATTTTCGATGCATCAGTTGCCAAACGAATTTAAAAAATGGCGAAGAAGCCTTTGCTATCGTGGCAACAGGTGCTTCCTTTTCGTTAGAAGTGGAAAATTGTTCCAATGTATTTTACAATGGACCAATCAAGCAACGTATTACTCTAGAAGAAACTGAAAACGAGACACTTTTGCCCTTTGCCACGACACAATACTTTCACCATGCAAGGCTTTTCGCCCAATTTCTCCTCTTATCTCGTAGTCTTATTGTCAGCCATTTCAGGAAATAATACTTGCATTCTGATGTTGGTCGTAGCCGCATCAGCTACATCCGGCTCTAATACTGCTGGTTCTACATTGCATGCTATCATGAAAAGTAGATGTTCGTCCACTCCAAAACTTTGGGATTTGACTCCTGACCCTATAAACAAATCTTTGCTCTTCTCATCTGAATCTTCATTATCACTGAAATTAGATAGAAACAAATTGTGGAAATCACGTTTAGGGGAATTTCATAATTACGATGGAACGGCTGATTTTTCATGTATGATTCCGAAAAGAAGCAATGTCAACATTTTCACTCCATTGGAAGGATCTAGTTTCATTTTTGGATCCCATCAATTCAATCCTCTACTGAAGTCAGTTTACAGTTTGAGAGGCGGAACATCAAAGCCTACGCCGTTTTCAAATATTTCCACACCTTCAAACGGTGGTTCATCATCAAATTTTCCAAAGTTGACAAATGGTTATGATGACTTTGAAGACAGCATGGGTTTCACGTCTAGTGAGGATGAATTCGATGACGTCGATGAAAAAAGCTTATCTCCAGAAGAGTTATTGGATTCCATTTTCGATAGAAATGAATTGTTGGATCCTCCTAAGTTATCAACCTCCTCGAAAAATGCATACTTCCGGAAAAATAATGATGGATTTTCTTACAGCTCGCCGATGCCAGAAGAAGCAGCTGGTCATTCATACGAAGTTGGCGATAAAGAAGAAGAAATAGACACAGATAGAAATACGCATCATCCTCTACAATCGCATTCACTGCTGGAGGAATCAAGCGATAAATTGAAGAGTTCAATAATGCAAAAATCAAGCTTCAGAGACAAAGATGAAGACATCATAGATTTGGATGGGGATGACGAGGCACTTTTGGCTGCAGAAGGCTTGAGAGATGAGGGATGCGGCGATAGAAGAGCAGAAGTCAATGAAGATGAAGACAAGAGACATTGGGAACATCAGAAGCGGCACGAAAGCTCTTCAACTGCTCTCGGAAACACAATAATTGACGCCTCGGTAGGCAGCCCTAGAAAATATTGCAAAGATGAAGAACACGACGTTTTAGACTCTAGCTTAAAAAGAAGATTTGTAGAAATGGATCAATCTTTACAGACGATCAAAGTCAAAACCAACAATATGCAAAATGGACGCGCTGCTCCTACTTCTTTTGCACTTGGGTACAGCCCCAAGGTCACGCCTCGAAAACTAGCCCCTTCTAAGCCCCTAAATTCTACTTCCATTAATTCAACAGCAAAGGCAGTGTGGGGTCCTCATGCCCACTATCGTAAAACACCACCTGCACCACCTCCAAAAGGACCACCTCCAACAAAGGCTACAGATGATGAGCGTAGAGCGCACGAAACCAAAAAAAAAACTGTGGGATGAAAGAAGAAAAATGCTTTCAAGTTGGGCAATTTATTTACATGATTCCCACACATCAGCGTTGCAGGCGTTGATTCGAGGTAATGCAGCACATATCCCTCCAGAGCTGTTTGGGCAGACCATAATGCAAGAAAAATCAGCTTGCAACGAGAGCTTTTATGGAAGAATGACAGAAGTAGGAGTTGGCGCGGCAAAGTCTGACACTGAATTTGAAAACACAGTTCTAGGCGAANCACAGTTCTAGGCGAAGAGATTGCACAACCGTCTCCTTCATTTCGTCACATTGAAGATCCTTCGTTGTTATCCTACTGGGGATTGGCGCCCACTGCAAAGTTGTATGGCGGAGCTCAATACCACAGGACAGTACGTTATTATCATCATCTTTTTCTTACAGTACCACTCCCCCCGATAACGGATGATGAGATTGCTTTACTCTCGAACGGTATAACTGAGGTCCATGATGCGTCTGATTTAATGAGAAGTGTGGCCCTTTTGGCGAGGCATAAAATGGAACTCGTGATGGAAGATATTCTTGCAGATATGACACGCAGGCTCTTATATGTTTTGGATCGGCAATGGTACATGGTAGAATACTCAAATACTCTACACCGACCACTTGGTAAGCCGGGAAGCAAAAGCGAAGCGGATTTGCTTGGGCATCATGGTGATAATTACAGTTCTGATGTGACTGGGTTGAAACAAATTCTTTCAGATGGCTTTCACAAATTTGCTGAAGAAAAAGCTACATTTGCTCATGATAAAAGTTTGGAAGATATCCGATCACTATTAAAATATATCACGTGGGACATGGGACGAAGTCAAAAACTGTTCAAGAGCCAGAGACAAAACGATCAAGGGTCTCACTCGCAGATCAAGATTGTGTCAGAACCAGTCGCTGGTTATCAAACCCAAAACAATGGAAGGGATAAAAGATCTCGCGAGAAGTCTGCTCGAAAAAATGAACACGTTCGTTCGTTCTTGGGCTCATCTGAAAGGATCCTTGCCCGTGGAGGTGCCGTTAGCAATTGGCACAAACAAAGTAAAGCTGGTGAATCTAAGAGAAACAATGGCAGTGGGTTATCGCGAAAAGAAGGCGCATTAGATGACGAATCGGAAGACTTTGAAGATATGGGAGATTTGATTGGGGGGGTATTAAACAGGGGGGTATTGTTTCCTGATGAGAGCTTTATCAGCCAAAACAACGGCACAAAATATTCTCATGGAGAGAGAGGTAATCCTAATGCTTTCTCAGCTCTTACTATCTCTTCGCGTTCATCACCAATGTTTCCTGCACGTGATGAAGTTTTGAGCGTGTTACTAGAGACACTTTCATCTTCTCTGATCCCCAAATCAGAAGCTCAGGCAAGCCATACCGCTACCGCTATTGAAAGCCTTGTGAATTACGTCACAGATCGTATGCGGATGGATATCTCTCAGATGATTAGAGGCAAATTCAATACGTTATTTTTGTTGTCCTTTTACGAAGATCTTGGTCCATTTTTGAGGAGAGAACTGGATACATACCTTGCAAGTTTGGATATCTACGACAAAACAAACTTGTCTTGAATATTTTCGGAGGTCCGATGGGGTCGGGTTTAATGAAAATAATTAAGTAATTGTAAGCACTTATTTAATACCTCTTGTGGTTTTAAGTTACGGAATGAATATTTTTCAATTGGGTATGAAAAGCAAAAATGGGTTTTACATGCTCTATCTAGAGTCTCAATAGGTGACTATTGAGCCTTTTTCCAGTGTTTCTGTTCTCTCGTAAATGTTGGGCCGTCAACGAGTTCAAGAGAGAATAGATACATTGGGCAAGAACTTCCAACAGACAAGTGACAAAAGCAATTGTCATGTTCAATTGAAGCAGCACTGCTTTTGATGGCTAAGAAATAATTTGGATTCCAGTGTTCTCCAGTGTTAACGGAAGCTGGTTCGAATTTCCTTCTATGGAAAGCAATCTTTCATGCAAGTTTAGATAACCCAAATTAAAAAAACGTACATCAACTGGCACGAAAAATGAATGTTTTAACCAAAGAATGTGAAAACAAAACATCTAAGGGAACATCACGAGATATGACAAAGGCAGCACCAGCACAAGCCAATGCGCAATTCCAAACTCATTGGCTAGAGAAGAAAACAAAGGAGACGACCACAATTGAAGGCAAAGAATCATTGACAATATAAACAAATGGACCAACAAGCAATCAGTGGCTGTTGCAGCGCAAGCTAACCGTGATTGCCAAAGGGTATCCGAAAGGCCTTGGTTTCATTGAAGTCCCAAGCTATTTACAAACGTCATATTCTCAAGTACCTCCTCAGGATGCACAAACAAAGTTAATTGGCATAAGGTCACAGGAAATCAGGATTGAGTGCAGTCTTCAGGAGACTCTAATGTGGGTCAAACTCACATATCACAAAGATACAGGGGAAAGGCTTTTAAAACAAAACAAAAGTTGCATCAGCAAGGATTGACAGAGAAAAGCAGTTCATTCCACCCTCATGTTGAAGAGACCTCTTGATGAATATCTAGCTGACATTGTTCTCAATGAAGAAATCTTCCTCTAAATGGAAACCCTACCAACGCCAGCACAATGTCAATTGTGCCTTATTGCCTCTACTACGAAAGAGAAGAAAATCAGACAAACAAAGTGACAATCTCACCAAAAAAAATATCTGATAAGCTTTGTCTGGTTCTCTAGAAACAGCTTCATTTGCTACCTCAGGTATCATTTATACCCTTTGGAAATAGGTTGCTTCAAATGAGAGGCTAAGACTAGCACAAGTCTTTGTACTGAGTATAAGTATCCAATTTTAGTACAGTGTTGTTGATAACTGATGGTGCAAGTGCATTGAATTTATCCCATAGAAAAGCCCAGTGGTTTGGAAGATTTACTTACTGTGTATCACTGAGCTCCTAGAGGTCAACATCACTACTGATACTGCTGCATTGACAAATTTCTTTGTTGAGAAACTCATGCAGAATGAAGAATGCAGGATACACAGAACTAAGTAATAAGCAAAGTGGTGGTAGACCAATCATGGCCTATGATGATGCATTGTGCAAGAGAATCGCATTTGACTTAACTCAGATTACATACAATATAGATGTATGCTCATGATGGATGCAGCTGTTTGTTTTGATTGTATGGTTTCTAGGATTTCTTCTCTGATTACCCAGAAGTGTAGGATATCAAATTATATACTGAGGGCTCAGAATGAAAATATATTTCAGCTCCAGTGTTATGTGAAAACTACCTATGGAGTGTCAGAAAATTCCTATACACATACCATAGAAGAACTGCCAGTGAATGGTGAAACCCAAGGAAAAGGTGACGTGGCACCTACTCTGTGACTTGGATGTCAAGTTATCAATATGAAGCAACATATGTGATTTCTTTACAAAGTTCTGAGAGGACATGAACATTGACAGAGCACAATGACAGCTTAATTGATAACACTGATAATTGGGCATTGCATGATGGGTGAGGTCAGTACTATGGTATCAAAGCAACACTAATGTCAGTGGCTGTAGCAGAACAGGTTGAGCATTAGCTTTTCACAAGTGCAAATGTCAACTCTTGTGGTGAGAATTTTAAACCCATATCCCTGAGCTTATCAGTAAGCCTTCACAACAATAATGGATTTTGGACCAACAAGAAACTTGCACCAAAATTGAAAATTTAGCTATCAGCTGGTCCAACTTTTGACTAGGGGATAGAATAGCCAATGGAATGAGAACATATCATCAAAGGATAATCAATATTGGTCAATGTGTAACATTGGTAGCACAAATAAGTTCATCAAGACTGAATCAGCAAAAATAATATTCTCTTGTCAATGATCCTCCCAGTTTTGATTCCAGCTCCAAAAGAATCAAAAAATATAATTATTTACAATTCGTATTTCAAAAACAGTGTATCAATCACTATATACCAAAAGAGATAGTGTACAGAAACCTTAACAGAGGTGGAATCAAGTATCTGAGGTATCAAATGTTCTTATTATATATGATTCAGATTCAAAAACCTCAATGGAGCAAAGTAATATCCACTGGAATTCTGGAAATGATTTCATGACCTTGTGGATCCACTACTGACAGATATGACAGCAAGAATGGATTATGTCAAGGGTGAGCTTTCAATCAACACTCTTCATTTGCTCCTAAGTTCAATGAAACCAAGCATGTGGATGGAAGAAACATGGTGTCCACAACTTCAATGGGAAACATGATGCAACTACCATGTTTGGAATAGCTTGTCTTCCAGGTATCACAAACAGCATCCTTCTTTTGGCTGACTACATGAGAATATATAAGACTATTCAATTCAAAACCCACACAAGTCCTTTAAAATACAAAATAATTCAAAGATTCTGCATAAATTCATCTTAACTAGTAGAATGTATTTTTTAATATAGTAGGGGAGTGATATTGCAAGATACCTTCATAGATTTTGATGTGTGATGATACTTATACTCTATTCTAGTATTGAGCTACAATTGGTACTAAAAAATAATTTCTTACATACCCTAATTGTTGGCAAAAGTGCACCTGGTTTGTTTTCTATTTTTTACCAAGTTCTTTTAATCCTAAGGTTCATTTACCAGGTTTGTTTTCATTTTGCATCTATTTTTGGACATATTTGGGTTTGTAATCAAATTACTTTCTACACCAGTAAGAATTGGTAGATGGGTAAGGTATTGTACAATATTATTATTACCCTAATTGTTTGTGAAAATGAACACAGTTTTTTTTTTAATATATTTACCAGGTTCCTTTTAGACTATGAAAATTTACCAGGTTCATTTTTAAGGCTATGTACACTTTCTCCTACAATTAGGGTACTTACAAAGAAAAATTACTATATCATATATTCAAATTAGTCTTTCAAAGTAAGATGTAAGTAGCATATCCAAAAATTGGCACCAAATCCTCCCAAATAAGACTTGCATAATCAATGCCAATTCAAATTATTTTTTGACAATCTTTTTTATATTGAAATGAGTTTCATGTCAAAAATAATATAAAAATTTGATATGCATGCTACTTTTATCATGATATCTGTTTTCAGGTATAAAAGAAGAAAGCAAATTAGTTGGTATTAGCAGCAGCAGCAAGAACTGTTGTAATATTTAATATTCTATCTTATTTTTAGAATTTGAGCTATCATGTGTTAATATTGGAGTATTTTGGTAACACATATCTAAAACCAATAATATGATTAGGTGTTTTCCATTAGGGGAACAGTGGGCAGCTCTCAACTCTCAACACATGATGATGAATCCAACAACTTAGCAATATTTCTATGAAATTAACATTTAATTTTATTTAGATATACAGAAAATATACCATATGAGCCTATCTTTCTCATATACATACAAGCAGTGGGTAATAAGGAAGTAAGAAATTGGAAATTGGATCACTATTCAGGTAGCATCAGAGTACCTCTCAGACAATAGTTATATTTTTCACAGGGAACACATCCACACCCTGCAAATGGTATCAACATTGCTTCATATTTAAGTTCCTACTATTTGAATGCATGAATATAATTATTTCATGATATAATATGAAAAAATAAAGTTCACCTAGAATATGGAGAATGTTGAAAGCCACATAAAGGCAAACAATGTGAGAATTTGTAATAGAACTAACCAAGGATGTTTCAAATTTACATCACAGTACAGAATAGATCCTCCATAATTTTCTAGTTATTCAGCTACAAATGTGTTGTTTTTTTTAAATTAACTTCATCCCCATGATTGACTCCAGTCCATGATATAATTTTTTATGCCAAATTGCCCTTTATTTTAGATTCCTTATTTGACAGAAAAAGAAAAAATAAAGGCCTAATGCAGTATTATTATTTGCTGTGATTGTTCTGTATGTTTTGTTTTGCACCTCTCTTTTTAGAGCTCATCTGGAAAGTTTAGAGTGAAAAATAAAAAAAGTAAAGGAAGGAGACTACAAAGTTGAATGTTTTATAACTGTAAGGGATAAAACAAAATAACACTGTGTTGTATCTTCCTGTATATCTTGTGGAAGATGGATTCTTTTACACTTTCAATGTCATTTTTTTTGGTTGATGGTCACATTAAGAACATGCAGATAGACCATGTAACAGCTTAAAACTGTTTATTCTATTCAAAATACTGAAGACTAGTTATGTCAAAATTTATTCTTGTGTGGATGGGTTCATGTGGGACTGGAACTCTTTTCTCAACCTTTCCTTCCTAAAATTGAAGTCATTGAGTAAAATTATATATTTTTTCAAAACATGATTTTACATCCACTTGATTAATTATAACTGCTATATAACTTGAGGGTTGCATGATTTTTCTGGATACAGGAAGTGAACAAAAGAGATTTTTTTGACAGATATAATAACAAACTTGCTGCAATTAAGGGAAGGAGGATCAGGAAGCAAGACAGGATTTGAAGATGACAAAAGATGAAACAAACTCAACTGTTAAAATTGAAAGAAAATTAGTCTATTCAAATTCAATTTTTATCAAAGGTTTTCATTTTATTTCATTAGGTACATATTATGTGATTATTTGTACATGATAGCTCAAAATTTGGTACTGCAAGTGCAGGTTTCCACTTGAATATTCTGCTGATTTCTATTTAAAAATGTTGTGCTCATACTATACTTCTTATACATGGATTAAAAATGCAGAACACAGATTCTAGGACTATCCTTAAAAACTGAAATATATATTTTTTGGATTTCTGACACATTATAAATTGTTGTAGTGGGTATCATATTTATTTATTATTTATGTCAAAATGTGTGCTGGAATGTAATTAAAATTTCAAATAAATAATATGTATCAAATACCAAATACTTGTTTGGCATTGAAAATTTTTTGTATCAAAATTGGCACAGTACATATAATACAGCCCTACCTAGAGAGTGAAAACTTTATGCTTGCTTGAGACTACAAATAATAATTAAATAGACATTAGTACCAAAACATGATCAAGCAGCCAAAATGAAAAACATTTTCATGATCATATGCACTTGTATGGGTTTTGAATTGAATAGTCTTATATATCAGAGTGACAACTCTAGCAGATCTGGTGTTTATGGATGGGAAAACCATTCCATTAGGTAGATTCTTGACAAGCCAGTAGAGGATCACTTCCACAACAAACTAAACTGGCCAAATATTCCACTACACCAATACAAAATGGCTTTTGGTCTGACTTTTGTTGACAAATGTGGACCAAAATTGAACTTTTGACTTTGGTGTTTGAATATGATCTTTATGGTTTGAGACCAATAGAAAAGTGAATGTTTGTGACCTCCATTGTACCAATGGTTGTTTCACTATTTTCTATTTTGTCAAGTCCAAAAATGAATCCTCTAAAATCTGTCAAAATAGTCCTCAAAACCAATATTCGTAAACTTGAATATAATGGGCATTTTCTACACATCTATCAGTAGAATATGGTTCATATAAAACATTCCTAGGGGGTAAATATTGCATATGGAGTGTAACAGCATCTCTGCATGCTATTGTACCTTAACACACTATCTAAGGCATTTGAATTTCAAGCACATTGGAGCAATTACAATATACCATGGTTTTATCTGAGTCTGAGCAAGGTGGCTTGTTTGCACTTTGCACTGGTATTGATGTTTATGGGGATATGGTGACAAGTTACCAGCCCTAAAACTGAAACAATGCATTTTTGTTAGTGCTTATGGTGATAGAAACACTCATACTGGTTGGTTTTGGGGTGGATCTATGGACAAATTCTTGGACCATGGATCCATCACTACCACTGAAATTGATTACAATTTGACAGTTGACAGACATTTTTGGAAATATCATCAATCCCCATTACCACTATGGCAGCCGCTTTTTGTTGCAATTGGGAGATGCCAACTGCAACACCAACAAAATTTTCACAAATTTTTGTTTAATAAATTTATTAGTTTAAACCTAACAACGAGCTAAAAAGGTAATCACACTAGCCAAAGTACTTTGTTCTATCTACTGAGACGGACTCAAAAGTTTTAGTGATGTGGTTTAGTAAATGATCTGTGTCATGTCAAGACAACATTGGCAGAAGCATCATTGCCAACATTTTTTTGCCTCTAGTACTATAAGTAAGAATGCTTTAGTTAGGTTTTGGGTGCCTATCTGTTCCTTTTTATACAACACACACCAATGAATTGGAGGTTTTCATGCTGATTGGCCAATATCCAAAAGATAAATTATCAAACTACCTTCCTGAGCAAGGACCTCCCTCTGTTATCTATTAGGAAAGGATCCATGTGAGGGAGATGTCACAACTGGATAAGAAGGCAACCCAGTTTACAATATGTACAAAGTATTAGTTTTTTTACTTTTGGAATTTTTTCCTTTGAAATATTAGTACAATCAAGTGAATTATTTGTTTTGTTGATATCATAAACCAAATACACTATAAATATTGTTTGAGGTTTTGATGACTTAACTAATATCAATTTTATCAATTTTATCAATTTTAATTTGGGTGGTAGATATATGAGTATATTAAAAATATGAACATAACTAGCCTCTGAGGTTCATGTCTGTGGAGCTGAGGTCAGACAGCAAAGGTTAAGGTATTTTCAAAGTAGTTCCATAAATTATTTGTAACAAACATTAGAGTGTGTAACAATTCAACTGTCATCAAAGGAAAAAAACTAATGAAATTGTCATCAACAAAATACTAATATGTGTCATAAATTTCATAACACATGAAAAAACATTTTGGGTTAGAGGACCAATGTATAACTCTCACCTATTTATTACTCAAGTTTATATTGACAAGGTATTTCAGATCATATATTTATCCAAATAGCAAAAGTTACTTTTACGGTTGTGGTCTCCATAATAAAACCTTTTTTATTCTACATACACGCCACTATTTAAGGTTATGTTTAAGTTGATGTCTGTTGAAAGAATGCAAAAACAAAGAGGTCAATCAGTGTTCTCATGTCCCATGCTGTTCTTAAGAAAACAACATACTTTTGATCACTTCCTCCAGTATCAGAATGATAAGTAGGAAAAAGAAATTTGGACAGAATGCTACATTTCAATGTTTTGGTGTTGTTCCTCCTGCAATTTTTACAATCAGATTTCCACTGATCTTCAGGTTTGGATCAAAGTGATATTTTTTATTAAAGTAAAAGTACCCAGCATTAGAAGAAAACATTGCTTTAAATCAAGTGCACAAAGCACAATATATTGAGATTTTTTATAACAAAAGTAAAGGCAAAAGTAAAAGTACATGGTGAGTTGTCATCATCCTATGTCACCCAAAAGTTATCATTTTTGAGAATTTGACATATGCGAACAAAAAATATAGTTTCTATGTTATCTTGATGAAGGTACCAGTATACTGGCTTTAAAGTGGGATATTGAGGGCAAAACAAAGCCACATCAAACAACTGATGGGGCCATTTCGTCCCACTGAATCTCAGCTTATTTTATAGACTTGAGATCAAAATGGTACCCCGGACATTCATGTTTGACCATATTGGACAAGTTAGAGACACTTAAACAAAGACAATGGTGAAAATTTCCATTTTAGCATTAAGTGTAGACTACTTCTAATTACAACTTAGCAGTTAACATTAGCTAGTTAAAAACTAACACATCAGTTTGTTCTTTTATTGTCTAGGGCAGGTCCTGGCCCCTTTGATCCCATCAAAATTGGTGAATTTTTAAGTAAAGGCTGCCATCATGTTGAGGCAGTGATGAAAATACTATTTATTCACCAACATCTGTCTATTTATTGCCTTGTGATGTTGGAACAATTCTAAGTAATGATGTCACTTGTTGATAGTAAGTGCAACCCCTGATTGCTATCCCTTTGTCTGTCCAATGTAACAACTAATTATTAGTTGTTAAAAATCAACTTTTAACTAGCGCTTATTAGTAAATTAAGCCTCTTAGTAAAACTGT
>JALLOT010003066.1:0-11778 GCA_036939595.1 Thalassiosira livingstoniorum | reverse complement strand
TCATCTCCCAACCTGTATGCCAACAACAATTGCTATCATTGAACAAGCTAAAAAATCTTGATCAACTGGTCACCCAAGACTCCAATCCACCTTAGAGATCCTTTCAAACCTACTTATTACAGCTCACAAATTGATACTCAGTTTTGTTTCTATTGCATTCTGCCTCTGAAGCACTAGTGTGCAATACTGTTGATATCTGATGACCACAACCTTGTAAAATTGATTGGGAATTGTTGTTGCAAATGATAATTAACAAAGAAGTATACAGCCTTTATCAGCAAAACCACTCCTAATGCAAAACATATGCATTATTTATTAGTTGCTACAGTGTGTTACATCCAAAATTTCCCTTGTCCATGCCAGTCCCCTGTGTTCAGAGGGTGGATATGAGAGCATATGATATGATTGATTATTCAACAACTTTTTGTGCCAATAACTGAAAATATTTTCAACAAAAAAAACTTTCTACCATTATTGACAGCCATTCAAAGCTAAACTAGTACACCAAAAAATCAACTCTGATTTAATTACAATTGGATAACATTAATTATCTCCTTCCTTGCACTTTTAATCCTACTTTATCATGTAATTGATAACATACTAGAATTGGCTACTAGCAATAATACACAAAATTTAAAATGTCAACACATTGAAAGTAGATGATATCCCACAAATTTTGTACATGGAAAAGTTTGTTTAGTAATATCAACTTTTATTTGGAGGAGAAAAGTCATCAAAGAAGATGAGTATGTTGAGGTGCATCCTCATGCTCATGATACAGCCAATAATTTATAGTGTCGTGATCACTCAATACTATGATTAAAATTATTACCAACAACAGATTGCTAGTCAGGGGAGTCTTCCTTTGTCAGCATTCACTCTAATTTCTTCTTTCTAATAACCAAAACACAATGTAGAAAGAATGGCAACAAAATTACTAGTTATGAAATTGGCTCAATTTATTAGATGAAATACTTATTTTAGAATGAAAGAATGTACTGAATCTCTATTATTTTAGCATCATAAGTTATTTTGATAACTTTCAACTTAATTTTTCAAATCTATTTTGGTCATGCTTCAACTTGAGCTACTTTATAATTCATAATTCATTCTTAAAAAATTACCATATTATCAGCATTTGTTCAAATAGATGACGGAGGATGTACCACAAATAATACCAAAATAATGAAAAAAAACTCATGTGAATATGACACCATTGGTGGGTGTGTTGGGGATATCTACAATGCATACTTTTCAATGTAAAATAACAATAAGCAAACATGTATAGAAAAATTCAAATTACAGTCACATTTGGCTTTTCTATGAAAAAAATATTCTATTATGAAATACATTGAATTTTTTAGTTTTCTGGTTGGTTTTGTTCCTGTATTCAGCAGGTGAAAACCTCCCATTTGAGTTGAAATAAATAGTCCTTGATTGGGAAGTACCTTGTTGACAACTGGTTTGCAAATGCTTCCTTGCACAACACTTTCCAATGGTTGTTTTTTTGGAGAGGTGGCTATCTTTAACAACATACCTAAAGCTTTGGTACTTAAAGTACCACATATTAAAGAAGGATCCATTGTGATGCTTCTGCTCACATTACATTGATATGGCATATTTTGTTTGATTCAATCCTCTCTATAATTCTATCTTAATTGAGTAGTCTTGTCATTGAGTTAGTAATATTTCATTTTAATCTATTCCAACATTAGAATCAATAATGAAACTTGTTTGTTGCAGTTGAATTCTTTTGAATGCAGCAGATTTGATTATCTTTGTTGCAATGGCAATTGTCTGTGCAACAACTGAAGTGGAAGCAGTGTTGATGAAATCAAAATTCAAAGGCCTAGTTACCCTCTAGCAAAAATTAGACAATATTTTACATCCAAACTTTTGGTGAGTTTCATATAAATCTGCAAAAATTTGTTTTGAGTTCTTTTCAAATATGGAGTGAGGTCAATCTTTTTTGGTGTTACCATGTATTTTTTGTGATGGTAGAAAATTACCAATCAAAGGGTAAAATTAGAGAAGAGAAATTTTCAAATTTTAACAGCAAAGTGTCAAATAAATCTTTCAATTTTGAAATAAACCAAGAAATTCAAAATGGGATGTGAAACATTATTTTCATATCACCTGTAGAACTAGAAGTCCAGGTGTATCATGTTAGCTATGGTAACCAACAAGTGAGCCAAATGAGCATTGAGTCCCATCTCAGTACTTGGATTGGCATCAATTTATGTCAGTGCCATGACTGAAGTATAGTAATAATTATGACTTGCACAACTATCTCTTGTTTGTAGTATTAATGGTATTTTCTATCAGCCCAAGAAACAACAACAATATATGATAGTAAATGATGATGATTACACCAAGAAACAGTTGCTTTCAATTAATGGCATTAGATGTTACTGTCACTGAGATGTTGTAAGAAGGTGTTGTTTGTGTCAACACAACAAAATGAGAGGTAGATACATGAAATGCTTTTGAGAGAATAAATGGGGAAATGCCAAATGTATCAATAAAACAACATATGGATAATAAATGAGGTCCCTTAGTTAAATCAATTTGTATATCTGGGTATGCTTTAGTGTTTAAAATACATTTTTGGGTCCTCCTGGGTAATGTCTAGATTAGAAGAACAGATTTTTGGAGAAACAACTCATCTTCCAGACATCTCAGATGTTCATTTCAGAAGAATTTTCTGAAAAATAATGACAATGAAATTTGTTTCTGAAGTTCTGAGTAGGACAAATGAACAATCAAAAACCTGCACACAAGAACTCATTCTTGAATTCCTTTTTCAAAGCAGTGTCAAAGTTCCCCTTAGGCTAACATATTTGCTGATATTGGGCTTTAGCTTCATTGATCAATATCCTTCCCAACTGGATCCAATTTTGCCTATGGGCACTTACATGCATTTTGTCCTTTAACTAGTGCACTAGTAAATAACTAGTGATAAAAAAATTGAAGAATACTTGGAGCAACATGATCAAGTATCTGTTTCCAGTTGTCATGGGGATCCTGGAACACTATTGTGCTCCAAGTGAACAACCATATTTGTGATCTTATGAACATTTCAACTTTTGTTAGTAATCTTACCATGAATATTTTGGCAAGTAATACAGACATGATGGAAAAATAGACCTTTTTAGTTCAAATAGTTGTTTTTTTAGGAAAAGGATGGGGGAAAGTGAATAAAACATCAAACCATGTATTGAAAAGCTAAATTCAAGGTCTGGGTTGTATGTTTGACCTATTCTTTAACATTCACATTAAAATATGTCATATTTCTGTGATTTATTGAGAAACTGCAAAAAATTCCATGTTAAGATTGCTAACAAAAGTTTAGAAGCTCATAAGATTAAAAATATGAATGTTCACTTGGAGCACAATAGTGTTCCAGGATCCCAATTACCATTGTAAACAGATCATTGATACTTCTCCAAGTATTTTTCAATTTTTTTGGCACTAGTTATTTACTAGTGCACTAGTTAAAGGACAAAGAGCATGTAAGTGCCTTTAGGTAAACTTATGTGCAAAACAACCATATTTTCACCACAATGATGAGAACAACTGCAGCCATTAATGGATGGCAATAGTTGAAACATAGCCCATGGTTCAATAACTCATGGTCCATGAACTCCATTGTTACCAACAACATGGCTGTGTGCCATTGCTCTTTGTGGTGCTGATGTCAATTACCATCAGCACCACAAATCACAATGGGAAGTGCGGACTGCTGCCATAAGCATCCATCACCAATGACAATAACAACAATCACCTGCCTTCAAATTGACAGCAATTATATTATAGAAGATTATGCTGAAGATTTTCTTTGTTGAAATGGAAACAGCTGATGCAACAAAGAACACTTTCCCAGTCCCCATTGCAAGATGCTAATGGCTACAAAAATGCAACAATGTTGTTCATTAATTTTCAAAAAATTAATAATAATTATTAGCTAAAAACAACCACCCACTCTAGTCCAAGCAAGTTAATAAGGCTGGGGTGGTCCGTAAAAGATTTATAATGGATTGAATCCAAAAAACAAACCATTAGGGCACAATGTTTACAGAAGCACCATATCAACCATTATTCACCTACAGCTTTAGGTAGGTTTTGTGGACCTATCTACCCTCCAAAATACAACAGCACATTTGCAACATACTTATTGGTAAGGGTAAAACCTGAAGACATGGAAGAAAACAACCAAGACGGTTGCACAAGCCATTGTATTACACTATATAGTGTGATTTTTTATTATGATATCTTTTCTGGTAGTTTTGTTTTTGCAATTTCTCTGTTAATTCTTTTGCTTGTTCAGGTTGCAAATTGAAGAGACTATGGTCTGATTAGTTTGGCTCTTTTGCTGCTTCATAAATTATTCTGATTTTGGGGGAGAGAATAGAGCCTATGATCAGGGGTTAATATTAATATTGAATGGTTATTGTACCCCAATAAAGTAAGCTTACTATTACTATCTTTTTAGTAGTATGTCAGAAATAGTCACAAACCACAGCTCCACCAACAGTATCACTGGAGAGAATAGTATTGAGTCACAAAAAACAGTGAAAGAAATACCACCAAATAGTATTAAGTCCAAAAATTTTGCGCAATAGTAAGAAAACAAAATAGTATGAAAAATGATTATTTCAATTGTTACTGATGAATTACTATCACTTTACTATAAATTACATTTTCATGCAATTTTTGTTGATTTTCTATGATTTTCCTTTTTTGCAATTATTTCATTCAAAATATAAAATATTTGTAATTTTTTGCAAGGTAGCAAGTAATTTTTAAAGAAAGGTTTCCAAATAAACTCAGTTAGACCAATTTTTATTCCCTGTAGCATTTTTTACCCATAGGTCAAATCACCTAAATTGCTTTATTTGAAGGGCTACTGTTATTTGGACAACAAGAATGAACCATCAAGCATGAAAATATTAACAAAAGGGTAGCTATTATTTTGTTGCTCTTTCTCTACATTATATATGTACTTTTCACTTTTTACACTTAAATTGGTTGAGTTGTGAAAATTTTTTGAAGTCTAGGTTCTCACATGCTTTGAACACTAAATGACTCTACAGCTACAGGGCCTTTTGTACCATACTCACCTCTTCTCAGAAGGGAAACTGGAAACCCCCACAGTACAAATTTGAGCACTA
This sequence comes from Thalassiosira livingstoniorum, assembly GCA_036939595.1. NCBI lineage: Eukaryota > Bacillariophyta > Thalassiosirophyceae > Thalassiosirales > Thalassiosiraceae > Thalassiosira > Thalassiosira livingstoniorum. The sequence continues at coordinate 6,607 of JALLOT010003066.1, read as the reverse complement.
GCAGCTAACGCTTCATGAGACAGAAATAATACAAGGCATAGGGGTATGACATTTACAAATATTAAAACCATTATCTAAGTCCTTGTGTTGCTTAAAAAATGTGTAATTGCCAATCTGGAGGTCCAGTCTTCTTGAATGAAAATCCGAAGATATCTTTCACCCAGGCAATATATAAGACTGTTAGACCTAATTTTGAGGCCCGTGTACTGTCCATCTCACCTCTTTAGTCTGAGATCTCATCAACAGTGAGCGAGAATATTATTTACTCCTACTACTTCACTTACTTCTTATCACTTACTAAACTGTACTAAATAAGAAGACTGTTTCCGAGAATAATATTTTCATTCTGAATACTGTTAAACCTATTTTCCATGCCTGTGTGATTTTCTCACGTAAATATTGTATTTACTATTAGACCTAATTTCCATGCCTGTAATAATTTTTTGAGGAGTGATGATGTAATGAAGTTGCATCATTCCATATTCAATGGGGGACAGATGGATAGTATATTGGGACAGACGGATGGTGTGAGAAAGTTTGGGTACTTTAAAAGCTGTTATCTGTATTTTACACGGGTGACGGACATGTACGGGCCTCAAAATTAGGTCTAACAGTCTTATATGGTTAGTTATTGAAACAAGAGATGATGCAACAAAAAGACAGTACTGTAAAATAAGGTGTAGGCTAGCCATCTATCCTCAAAGTGATCCTAATGTCTTATCTAGATATTTGAACCTGACAAATACTAACCTAACAGATCAGAAATCTTCTCATAAAAGTTGACACCATTAACATTGTCAGATTGTAATGATAAAATTGACATAGTAACATTGTAGATAATTTATTTGTAATTTGATATTATCCATGATCAAGATGATCTGAGAGTTAAAGAAAGGAGATAAGACCCAACCTTTAGGTCAAATGACAATCATAATGATAGGCAAATTAAAACGTAAGCACAATATCATATTTTATTTGACTTTCATAATGCATTTTAAGCATAAACTTTGATGTTGAATGCACAAGGTTGGGTTCTCTTCAACAAGACACAAACCCTGAGTGACAAATCAGAAGATATAATTTTCATTGATCAAACTAATTTGAATTTCAATACTCCCAACTGTTGAAAAATTCTTTGAACACAGATGATAGAAACAAACATGATTGCATACAATCTATTACATCAAATCCTTGACAATCATAATTTAAACATACTCTTCCATGTAAGCCCCAAACTTTGGAGATTTGATTTGATGTCACATGGATTGGATTTATCATAATATTGCTGCTTCTTCCATGAAAAAGAAATCTCTAGTCATCCGACTACAACCATCCTCTTCAGAAAGAAGCTAATAACCATGCACAAGAAAGTTTATGAAAGAAGACAGGGATGTATCAAAGTGTGTATACTTGTTTTGGTATTTTCTTTAAGATAACCATGAACCTGGTGTGTAGCAAAAACAGTATGTTAAAGTAACACAAAGTACATAATATGAATGGCACAAAATGACCTCATAAAATTCAAAACATAGTTTGAGATCTACTGCAAAATAGATTCCCATTCTATTGTTTCTGCTTAACTTAAGCATATTCATTATTTGGTTATTTTTTACTAATCTGTGATGGTGAAACAGATTTTTGTTGGGGCCAAATTCAACTTGGATTAAGTCACCTTATTTCTGACACAAAATTAAGTTTTTCACAAAACAATCATACTGCAAATTGTTGAAATTGGAAATAAATTTTGGATCATTAAAGACCAATGTTTGAGAAAAAGTACATGTTGAACCCACAAATGAAATGAACATTGCTGGCCTGAAAGGGTTTTGGTCACTTGTTCATTTTTTGGATGACCACATTCAGGCAGGAAAGACTATTCAATTTAGAGAACAAAAAGAATTGAATGAAAGAGAAAAAAGGGTTAGGACAGCCAGGAGAAATGGAAAACATGGAATCAGAAAAGTGTGTACTTACATGAACAAAAATGATATTTGGTTATTGAGAACTAACAATGCTCACTGCCAGCAACAGTTGTTTCAAACCCTTTACCTTTTCTTTCAAAAATGAGAATTTGTTGAATGTGAATTCCAACAGTAGTAATGGTCCAAAACTGTAGACAGACTGCCATGTTACCATCATTAGTTTTTGAATGGAATGATATGAGATTACCTTGATTCAGTTAAGGTTTCCAAAGTAGTACAGATTTGAAAAAATGATTTCTCGTCAAAATGTTTTCAAACACTGTAAACTGCTGTAAATTAAAAAAACTTACTTGTTGGAAGGGTTGAATAATTTAATAAATTCAAAAATCCTTGGCCTGCGCAGGTAGATAAATATCTCTAGTTCATGCAACAAAAACTCAAATCAATGTGTCATTGATGCAGAATGCCATTAGCCTGGCCTCATTTTTCAGCACTGCCAATTGCCGCCAAAAAGTTCATGTTTTATGCTACTTTTCTAGCCTAAACGTGGCATTCCACTGTCAAATTTTTGCGATTTTGTTTTCAGGACAATAAAATGATTAAAATACTACCCATAGACCCAATTTCAATACCAGTTTCGTGATTTTTAATTGGATTATTGTTTGAATTAATTGATGTATTGTCAATGAATCATTCCATGATTTTTCTCTCACATGAACATGTAAACATTAAATATGTTTTGCAATGACATTTCTCCTCGTATCCAACGCGTACCCTGCATCCTTAAATGCTTCCCCTTTGCAAAACTCATGGATATCATAAATCCTACGATCTCTTGCCCTGCTTTCAAACTCTTCTAGCGAAATCTCCAACACTGTAATTTCTCTGTTGTCACCCATCTGCTGGTTTCGAGCAGTCTGATAGACTTTTTCATTGCGCATCATCTCGTCCAAAATATGAAGGAGAAGGTGCACACGATCTTCACCAGTGCTCATAAACTTGGCAAACTTTTTACGCAAATTTCTCCTCACGCCAAATATTTGAGCAGTGATAAAACTCTCCAGCATCATGCGTATGCTAGCATCCATGTCATCATCTCGGACATAATCTCTAAGGTGCATCTTGGCATGGGCTTCTGACATGCGCATGATGGATTCAATATGTCGAACCGCAATGGGGACTCCACCTTTGTGATTGGATTCCTGCCGAAGCTGAACGTACAGTGCAGCAATCTTTTCTTGGTCAAAAGTTCCTCCTTGAAGGACAGGACGGACATTAGCACGTGCATATTGAATGTATTTCTTAAGGAGGTCCTGTGGAATCAAATCAACTTCATCAATACCGTCAATGGTTTCTACGCGAGTGCGCGGGGTAGGTGGGGCAGCGCCGCTCTCGATATCTTCGACGGGGACACTCCTCATGTGACTCTCTGTGACGAAATCAGCCAGTCGTAAGTCTGCTGCGGGATCTGGAAGGTCCTGGAGTACACAGAGGCAGTCAAACCGTTGGAGGATGGGATCTGTTAGTTCCACATTGTCAGCCAAGGAGGCTGCACTATCATAACGGCCACCGATGGGGTTGGCGGCAGCGATTACGGAGCACCTTGCTTGGAGACTGGTAACGATTCCAGCTTTAGAGACGGAAATGCTTTGTTGCTCCATGGCCTCATGAATCGATGTTCGATCTTGTTCATTCATTTTATCGAATTCGTCAATAAGGCAGACCCCTCGATCAGCCAACACCAATGCTCCTGCGGATTCAGAAAGTCAGCAAAAGAAATTATTACCGATTTGACAGGCAGCCGTGGTATGAAATAGAATTATCAAATGCCCCAACCTCCATCATCATATTTGTGTTCCAAGTAACTCACCTCCCTCTAAAGTCCATTCCTTTGTCATTGGATCCTTATGCACATTCGCCGTCAACCCAACAGCACTCGCCCCCTTACCCGTACTATAAACCGCCCTCGGAGCCGTACTCTCAGCATACTTGAGCATCTGACTCTTGGCCGTCCCCGGATCCCCCAAAATCAACACATTCACATCCCCACGCACACGATGCTTGTCATCCACATTTTTGGGCACCGCACCAAACAATGCCATAGCCAATGCCATTTTTACATGCTCAAGTCCATAAATGGAGGGAGCGATGGAATTGATAATTCTCGTTCCGATTCTGGGATCTCTCCCCAGTTCTAAAATGGCTTTACGATCCGCTTCCGACAAATGGGATGCGCTCGAGTCATCCTCCCGCCTTCTGACATGATTGGCACTCACATGAGTAGAAAATACAGGGAAACCGCTCCTTTGAGTTAGGAAATAATCATAGGTATGGCAGAAAATACCAGTGATTTCAATTTCTTCTCCAGGACGAGCAATGTCGACCAAGTCATCCGAAAACAATGCTTCTTTGGATCTCGGCACCCTCCCCGGAGGAACCGACCCCGGCCTCTCCTGCAAATTGATCCTTTGTTGATTTCTAAAATGCGACTTGACATTGTTGAGCTTAAATGGTCCCTCCGAGTCGCAATCGGTACAAAGTCCAGGAGAGTACATTTCCGAGATACTCTCATTCGAATCCGGACCCGAAGAGAAGGACGACATATCTTCCACACGATAAGGTCCCAAGATTGCTTTGCACCTGGTACAATCGTAAAATGCCAATTTCAGTTGTGGAAACACCCCCGATCTCCGGGTAACCACCCCCGAAACTTTCACCAACATGTCCAAACTATCCTGCCTCAATTCACGCAGTGAGTCTGCAATGGGAATATCGGCAAGACGAACATGAATCTCATCACGAATGGTATGATACGAAGGAAACAACCTCAACGTATGCCTCGTCGCAGCTTCACTCAAAACATCAAACATTTCTCGCGGAGCTTCCTGCACCCACAATGCCAATATGGGTTCCGCCTGCATGAGGTGAAAGTACGAGACTTCCAATGCACTCTTGTTGGCAGAGCACATGAATCGTATTTTCTCTTCGTAGGTGGGAGGTTCGTTGTTGCGTCGTTTGCGTTGGTAGGGGTTGTCGAGGTCGTAGAAGCTGTTGGGATCGTCGTCGAAAAGGTCGCCTTCGCGAAAGTTGGCGAGAAAAACTCGGAATTTGCGTTGGATTTCATTCCGTGTTCGGTCTTGGGCGATCCATTCTCTGAGTGGGACATCGAACGCTTCCAAGTTGACACCGTCTTCGTCTTCAAAGTTATCATCGTCCATTGGTTCATTTTCGTCTCTCCCATAGCCTGGATCCTCCAAGTCCGAATCCATATCCAGATCCCTGCCCCCTCGTTCAAACGCCCCTCGTCTCCTCCGTCGTTCTTCTTCTTCTTCCTCCTCCCCTCCCAAAAAACTTTCTTCCAAAGCTCCGTAGAAACCACCGGCGCGTCCCCCGCGTTCCTTCTCTCGGAGCCGCCTCCGCTCCCGGTCCCTCTCCGACAGCTCCGCCTCCGCCGCATATCGATCGTCGACGTCCATATCCCCAAAGTCACGATCGTCAATCCCTTCTCGACCATACGTATCCAATGCCGCAATGGGTTGATAATCCTTCATGGCATTCTCCATAAGATCTTCCCCCTCGTCTTCTTCCTCGACATAATCGTCCGTTTCCCCGGGAATGTCTCGTCGACTCGCATCGAAAGCCCCACGACGATTCCCTCGGTTTCTTCCACTGCCTCGACTGCCACGATTGCCATGACGACGTGGTGGATCTCGATTCCCAAACAATACTTGAGCCGCAGCATCATCGCCGTCCAAATCCCCGACATAATCTCCATCGCTGTCCTCTCCACCATCGCTGTATTCGTCGCCCCCGGCACCACTCCGTCCCACACTTCCACCACCACCACCTCCGCTGCCCCGTTCCTCCCCCACATCCACATAATCATCATCCACCCCCTCCCCCGAATCATCATACTCATCATCCTCCACGATCCCCACGTCCGGAACCTCCTCCATCTCCTCCCCCGCATAAAACTCATCTCCGGGGTAGCTGACGTTCAAATCTTGGAGTTCGGCCTGGAGGCGTTGGCGGCGACGTTCGGCGGCGAGTTGATCGAGTCTTTGGCGGCGGGAGGTTGGTTCTTCGGCGTTTTCGGTGTCGTCAGCATTTTCGGTATTTTCGGTGTCGCCAGCATTGCCATCTGCACCACCGGCACCACCTTCACCAGCATCGTCATTGGCACCGCCTGCACCACCAGCATCGGCATCGGCATCGACGTCATTGCCAGCCATGTGAATGTCCCCATCACCATCTTCCTCATCGTCGTCATCGTCCGCGGCGATTCGACGACGTTTTGGAGTTTCGCCGGAGGGACCTGTGGGTCCGGTGGGGTTGGGGCTGGACATGGTCGCCGTACGTCGGTGTGGTTTGTGCGTGGCTGTTTGTGGTTTGCTATCTTTTGCTATTATTTGCTATGGTGTTGTAAGTACATCATACTTACTAGGTAGGTATGGTACTGGTTATTGTAAGAGTAAGTACATACAACATACTAAAAGTAGAATCTACCAGAACCTATTTTTTTATATTTTGTTTAGGGGTCTTCACAGAACAACTTCTAATATTTTTAATAATAAACTAAATATAGCTTACTTATCTACTTCATTCAGATGTCAGTTCATCTGCAGTTCATCTCAGGTGGCTCCTATTCGGGAATGAGAGCACCTCAAAAGAGCACACGCCACCCC
>JALLOT010003065.1:0-11786 GCA_036939595.1 Thalassiosira livingstoniorum | reverse complement strand
TCAGCATTTAAAAAGCTAAATGTCACAGATATTACGTGATCCATGACTCTTGCAGATTGAGTGGGTGTCAATAGCTAAAAATATTGGGAGGACAGTCTGTCTGTGACACGTTGTACCATAAACGCGTACAATCTACACAGCGCCCCATTCAAAACCGCCGAAGTTGCCCGACTTCGGGTGTTTTGGAGGCATGGGGATAGATAAGTAGATATTGTGATAATATTATTATTATTTCCTCTACTTTTTTCACCATGACGTCGCCAACCGAACAACCAGCCGCAATGGTTCCTGAAACCAGCCCCGCCGCAGAAGCATCTACCTACGACCTAACGTCCCTCGTTTCTCCCTACCTCGACCTCCACATGATGTTCCCCTTACTTGAATACATAGACTCGCTCATTGCTAATGGCGCTATTTCCTACAATGCCTCCGACGTTGCGCAAGCCAGATTGGAATTATTGAAACCCACTCACATGGTGGATTATGCGATGGACATTTACCGTGAGATTCATGGTGAGGAGGCAGAGATACCTAGCGAGATGGAGGAACAGAAGGGGGAAGTATTTCGGGAGTTGGAGGAGTTGAGGGAGGGCCAGATGAAGTTTGACGAGTTGTGCAGGAATGAGGATGTTCGGGTGAGCATCGATATGTCCGCATTTACTACTCCTTGCACTCTTAGAGTGTCATTTTTGATTGCATAGATATATTTTTGGTCACATTTTCCTAGCTTGCTTTAGTATCGGTTTTGTCACATCCCCTGAATCGATTTTGCGCTTACTTTTTGACACCGACGTTGCGTGCTCGTCATGGCAGTCAAATCTCGTTCAAAACAATCAATGGAACGTGAAATCTCTCACCTCGATGACCATCTACAGCATTACATCTGAGACCCTCGCCACCTACTACAAATTTGCTAAATTTAACTTCGATTGTGGAGATTATCAACAAGGGCGGGATATGCTTGAAAACTACCTCTCCCTCTTCTCGTGTCCCCCCAAGCAACGAAAAGAGGGCGAGGAAGGCGATGATGATGAAGAAGCAGGGGCCACCTCAAACGCCGCCGATGAAAAAACTGGCAATGCCAACATGTACTACCTCACCTCCATTGACACCACGCTCCTCCAAGTCTTGTGGGGCAAATTGTCGTGCGAAATTCTTGTAGAAGATTGGGAAGAAGCATCCATTGCTCTCATCGCCGTCAAGACTGCCATTGAGTCTCTCGCGTCTTCAAACAAGCTGACCCCCCTTGAAGCGCTCCACCAACGCACTTGGCTCTTGCACTGGAGTCTCTTTGTGTTTTGGAACGATGCCTCAGGGAAAGGTTTGGAGAGTATGGTCGAATTGTTTACCTCGGAAAAGTACCTTCAGGCAGTCACTACTCATGCCCCACACTTGCTTAGATATCTTACCGCTGCTGTCTTGCTGTGCAAACGCCGTGCCGCAAAGAAAGCTGGTAGCAACTCAAATGTCGAGGGAAGACGTCTGCTGCGAGACCTCGTTAAGGTCATGCAGCAATGCGAATACTCTGATCCCATCGTAGAATTCGTGGATAAGTTATCTGTCAAGTTTGATTTTGAAGCGGCACAATCTCAATTAGCACGATGTGAAACAGTTCTTTCTACAGATTTCTTTTTGTGCAAGCAGACGGAACTGTTCATGGAAGAGGCACGTGTGTTTGTTTTTGAGAACTATTGCCGAATTCACCACAAAATTGATTTAACAACTCTGGGGGAGAAGCTTGCCATGGATCGTTATCGGGCAGAGAGGTGGATTGTAGATCTAATTAGGAATGCTTTGTTGGATGCCAAAATTGACTCAGAGGAGGGTTGTGTAGTAATGGGAACTGGGACATTGAGTGTTTACGAGCAAGTCATGGAAAAGACTAGAGAGTTAAATGCAAGAAGTGGTGGTTTGGTTTCAAATTTGAGAGGCTACTTAAATGACGTGAGAAGGGAAAGACTCAAGAAAGAGAGGAAAGCAAGAGAAGCCATGGAAGCTGGAGAGTATTGAGCATATCGCAATAGCCCTTTTTGCCATTGCTGGAGTAGCAAATTATGCTGTATGGTAATTTATTATTAAAGGCTTAGATGAAGTTAGGTGTAGACAATAATCATTTTTATCATAATACTTCATAACAATTAATCAGGTGGTCAGGTTGATGTCCTGTTTTACCATATATGAAACTAAAATTTTTAAGTACATTTAATTGGGCCATCTCTGGAACACCCCAAAGTCACGCTTTTTATGTGATTTTATTCACTTTCAATTTATTTTTTCAATTTTATGAAACCGTGATAAAATAATCCTCAACAACAAAAAAACAAAAATCATCTTTTCACACATTTTTACCCGACTTAGCTTGTTGTTGCCTGTGGTCGCCGGCGGTCGCCTAACATCGCCAGTCGCCAATGGTTGCCTATTTTTTGCCCGTGGTCACCTAAGGTCACCTTTTAGTTGCCTTATGTCGCCTAACGTTGCCTGCCAATGCAAAAAAGAAATTTGCAATAAATTTCAATAAAAATCTCAAAAAAAAAATTAATTTTGACATTTACAAAAATCCAAATATCCTCATATCTGATTATTACTTACAGAAATAATTAGAAAGAAATTTAAATGTTTTTTCTAGCTACCCCAATATTCAAATTTTTGCAAAACATAAACAAATGTTGAAAACTAGGTACGACAGTAGTAAAATATTGATATTGTAAGGTATGTAAGGTATGCGTAGATCATGTTATCAATTACTCCAGTAAGTAAGTACCATAGTACATTTCTATTGTAACAGCAGTAGGAGTATCATCCAAACAAGGTAAATACAGTAATAGTAGTAAGTGTCTCAACATAATTTTTCTAGTACGTAGACTACTAATAGTAAGTACTAGTAGATACACCTACTAAATACATACCTCCTACCTATGCTAGGTACTTTTAATCAGTCGCATAAAATGCTTTTTGCTCATAGTTGCTTACGTCGCCTGCGGTTGCCTGTGGTCGCCTGCAGTCACCTGCAGTTGCCTGCGTCGCCTAACATTGCCTATCATCACATATCGTCGCCTCACAAACACGTACATTCAGAAAACGTGAAAAAAGTTTTTTGCTTCACATTTTTCATCACGCTACTAAAAGTTGCGCTTTTAGTCACATTGAAAAATGAAGTCATTAGCATGATTCTGGGATGTTCATGACCTGTATCTATGTAAAAGGTACCAATGACGATCGACAATTGGTCCCCTGAAATTGCCGAGCATTCTGGTGGAACATCGATTGCTTGGTTTTTTAAAAAAGCTGCCTCAAAATATCGATACATTGGAATGCGTAAAATATCATACTAATTTCATTTTACTGATTCCTACATATAAATTTTTAAGGCAGGTTTTAAAATAAGTAGGAATATTATGTTTTTACCTCTCTAGAGTAGCTTAAAAAAGTAAGACTGGTTTTGGAGAAAAACTGTATCTCTAAAAAAATTAGCAATAGCCCATTTCTGCCAGAATTTTTCTTAGAGCCATGACATTGCCATTATGTGGCTCCGTGAACATAACATTTTAGAAATTTTTTGGCAAGGCTATGGGAGGTAGGATTATATTTGTACTTTATTATCGGTTTTAATGGCGTTTCATTGCTTAGAGCCGGTAAAAGTCGACTTGAAGTATTGCCACTGATGGCAATACCATACGTTAGATTTTCGTGATTCTCATGTTTCAATCAAGACATTCTTGCATTCACTGGCGTTCACATTTTTTTGTCCCCAGCCACCCGCTCAGCGCCCGCTGGCGAAAAAAAATTGACCATGACATGGTGTTATCATGGGAAGCGGAAGTGGTAATAATAGTAGCATGGTGGTAATGATGACATTGATATTGTCCCTAGAGGTACCTTTGTGGGGCTTCCTAGAGCGGAAATTACAAGCTGAGTTGATTTAGCCTATCAGTTATGTCCCTAGTGGATCAGAACATGGCAAAATTGTACCCCTTTTGTGAACAATGTACAGTTCTGTACACTGTTCAAGAAAGGGGTACAGATCTGTACACTGTTGACAGAAACGGGTTAAGTATTGTAAAATAATACGTTTATCTTTCTCCAATCTCAAACGTTTGATTTTTGAAATGATTTGAATGTTCATGTGTGTACCTACGTTGGGTAATAGTAGTTTTGTATGGGGTGTGGATGGTATGTACCATACTTATGTTCATGTGATTTGCTTGGCACTTGATGTTTTGCTTGCAATGATGAATCTTATCAAAGATCAGACAAGATTCAAATTCTGATGGTTGATCAATGATTGGTGATTGATGATGATTTGAATTTAATTTTCTACTTTCAGCTTACACCTGCTGACACTTGAATCCTGTTTTTGTTTCAAACTCACGTTCACCTTGTTTTTGTAGGAGACGCGAGACTTATTTCATTTGAATTATTTCAAATTCAAATCTAGAAAAAATGTTTCCCAAGTAGAATATAATCAAATCAAAATATTAAAAGGTTAATTCTCGCAAAAGGCGGTTTTGTCTTTTATTAATTCATCCAACTCATTTTTTTTGTGCAAATAAGTTTCAAATTCAAATTATTATTTCAAAAGTGTGTCCGAAGCTGTAGAATTTCTAGTTATTGGTTTTCACCGTTTGATAAGGGGCTCTGCTGGGTCCCTCCCCAGCATGCCATGATTTCACACGGCTGACACGTCAACTTTGGGGGGGGGTATGCCAATTACTAACCAGTTCTGTTTTTTTGTGATTTTTTTATACTTCTTTTTTGTGCCATAATCAGCCATAATCTTTTTCTTAGATTGTGGATTCTGGACCCAATTGTGACCCTTTTGCTGCAATTGAGTCAAGAATCCACAATCTGATTATGGATGTACAATTAATACTAATTCTCATGTAGATGTGCTATAATGAGGTCTAGAATCCATAACATGTGCCATAATCCACAATCCAGGACAACATTGTATTGTGGCTTCCTGACCATATTATGGCAGATTATGGCTCATTGGGGTGGCATGGGCTTTTTGTTGCTCTGTGGGCTCTAAATTATTATTCTATATCTATACTTACATCATACAAACATCTACTTCATTGAATAAAACTTAATATTAATTTTAAGTATTACATATGTATTTTGAGAAAGAGCAATGACATGATCAATTTTTGTGTTCCCTCCTATTATTTTGGCACCTTTAAATGCACAAGTCAATCACACCAATAGTTTTTCATTGGCCATGCCATCAAGTGATGCCAATGATGCTGATGCTGAGAATTAACAACTGTAATTAGATTTTGTTTGTTTCTTGATCAGTTGCAAGGTGCATTAATTAGATATTATGTAAAATAAAAGACAGAGTATTTGTGCAGCATTCTCCTATTTTTTGTGAGAATTCTGTGATGTACTACCTACTTACCAATGTACATACTGTTAGTAAAACATATTACCTACAAACTGTACCACTTAGCATTTTTAGATGCACATTAATGTCAAGGAGTTGGGACAGGAATTTCTTAGAGCCATGTACTTAGCCAGAATATGATTGATTCTGATCATGACTCCAATTTTCCTCAACTTTAATGATACTACAAACCCAGCCATAAGAACAGTGCAATACAGGATGAAACTTTGTCATACCACTAGTGTTTAGGTATGATCATGCATCCTTGTCAATCTTATAACCAGATTAGCAACCCCTTCTAATGGCTTTGTAAGAAGTAAACTGGAGTGGGCTGCTCAAATATTTTGAAACTTTTAATCCCAGCAAATTTCTCTCAACTATTTCACACTTGTTCCATCATATGAGAACAAAATATTCTGAACTTTTTGTGAAAAAATTGACCCTGAGTGAAGTTACCTGTCATCAAAGATAACTAGTCAGTTACTAGATGACCTCATGGGACTCAAAACAGGACTGGACCACAAGCAAATGTGCTAGATATTTGTGAAAACTGCTCATTCTTTGACTGCAATTAGAATGTAAGAAAATTATGCATGTTTCTTAACATAAACAATTTCAACCCCCATCATCATTTAATGATTACAACTAGTGATACTCAATAAGATAGCCAAGTAGTATCATACAATAGTTTCAATTTGGGAAAATTAGTCAGAAGCTTGAAGAATGTTTAAAAAATATTCCACACTTAGATAGTAAAGTTTAAATGCAAATCAAAGTAGTTTTCTACCCATGAAATTACACAATTTTTGCATACCTTTTATTTTATTTTGATACTAGGTTTTGGTGTTATGCTGATACAGGCCAATTAGATGGCAGAGAAAACAATATTATCTCTGTATATACTCAAATTACAAGCTTTGCAGATATTTTCAAATTTAGATCCTCAGACAAACTATTCATTTCAAAAAATCTTATTGCAGAACGGACACCAATATCTCTATTGAAATGATAACAAAAACAATAGGAACAGGTGAAACTTATAGTGGCAAACATAAGCCTGTGAAAACATTACTTTGTTGCATGTAATGTTGAGTCCACAGTATTTACTGTTTATATAATAACAAAACCAAGACATTAAGAGATTCCCATAAGTCAATCAAAAATGCTTTGGTCAAAGTCTGTCAGCATTGAGCCAAAAGGATATACTGTTAGAAAAAAATCACGTCAAAACCAAATAGACTCAAAACATATCCATTGATCTCTTGCAAATCATGATTCATGTAACATAGTTGAACTTAATTTCTTATATAATGACTTGATTTTGTCAATGCAGCTCTTCAGCAGCAGAAATTGATACTCACCGAAGAGGAAAACTGAGAAGAAGTCAGAAAATGATTGAAAATGAAGTGTTTCATGTGTTGCTGGAAACAGCAATGCAACCAAATGCTATACAAAAGATAGACAATAAAGTTTCAGATTTATCTACAGCATTGATCAAAGATTAAGAGAGGACAATGTAGTGATTGCTTAATTCTTATTGTTTTCATACAAATCTTGGACTTATACATAAAATATGATAGAACTGATGAATTTTGGATCAATAATGAAGAAATATGTGGTTTAGAAGGACATCTGATATCATCATAGAAAAATGGATCATGAAACATGGATAAATGACTCTTTTCTTCAATTTTTATTGAAGAACATGTTTTAGGCCTATTCTGTTTACAGCTACTCCTCAAAATATTTTCAGAGTGTGGAAAACATGTGAAAATTAAAAAGTGTTTTGTTGCATAGCCAACTTGAAAAATGATGAAAACAACATTCGGTATACCTTGACACCACAAACATCTGTAGAAATACTTACAATAGAAACAAAAGTTAAAAGAAATTATTGCAAGTAAAGAAACAAAGGTTTAACATCAGATCAGATTGGTGGCTGATCCAGTGGCATATTCATCAGATTTTTACCCTGATGCCTTTGGTCTGCAAGATTGTCTATCAATATTCCGCCACTACTTGCGACACCAAGGATGCTGAAAATGGATACCTGTATGCAGAAACAACAACCACTATTCAGTAAAGTCAACGAGGGAAAGCTTTATTGAAAAACAAATACAAAGATGCTCTTACTCTGTTTACAGAAGCACAAGTCACACCCTGCTCCAACATTGATGCCCCAGAGTCCATCATCATTGGAATTTTGGTAGGTTTATGGCAAATTGATATGTCAAAAATTATTTATGTGTATAATCTACTGCTAACCCCCCTGTCACATCTGCTGATTGAATGTGTTCTAATAGTTGTTATTGTAGTTCTGATTGCTCTGGCATTAGATTTCATTGGTTCTTTTGGAGTTGACACCCATCATGTTATCCTCGTCTGCTTGACAGTGACTTTTTGTTCAAGGAGTGCAGTAGTTTTGACTAGAATGGTCTTTGAATTGATCAGTGTGGCAATGTTGTCTATGATTGCAATGGGGTTGGTTCTACCAAGGTTGCTACCATGCTTGTATTTGTTGTTTGATAGGAGGTTGGATGGGTGCAAACCACGAAGAGGGGTTGTTTATTTTGGGTCATGCTGTATCTGTTGCTGCAATTGAGCTGATTGTTAGGATCGGCATGAGTGTTGAATTTCTTGTTGCAACAGCATCCTCCTCCACCACTTGTGGTTTGTAGATTTTCTGGTTGTGTTGGTTGAGACTGTTGGTGTTGGGCTAGTTGCTCCATGAGCCGCTTGTTCTGGAGTTGCAGCTAGATGGACTGCTGTTGCAATTTTTTAATTTCTGCTTTTACAGTATTATTTGTTTCTGTCTTCAATGCATTGATTCATTCCTGCTGTACCACTGTTTTATCTTGGAATTGTTTCCAGGATATCTCAAAGTCATTCATCCTTTCTGACTGCAGACTATTGGCTACTAACTATCCACTGTCCAGGATCATCTTGCAAGTTTCTTCTGCCCTTTTGAAGTGGACCTTGGTGTTTGGACATGTTTTATCATTATTTTTGTCATTCATGTCCTAATCCGTCATGTCAAGGGGATGCATATCACTTGTTCAGAGAAGCTTTATGGTAGTGCTGAACACCTGCTCAAGGGTGAAGGGTTGTTGGGCATCCTCAGCAAATTCTACATTTTTAACTTGATCAAAAATACTTTGATTTTCTCATTTACATTATATGGTGTATGCATTACTTTGATGCTTCTATCAATTTCCTTGTTCTGGCATTTTTGTGCTAACAAGGTGGGTGAAGAACTGCTCCACCAAAACACCCCTGTGTCCTGGCTCAGGATGCTGCAGGGTCTCATAAAATTTCTCATTGATGGCCTTAAGCATCTGGCTCTTAAATGCCTTCACAACAATTTTGTATTCAAGGTAAGCTCTACATTTTTTTCATGGTTTGCCCTGATGCAAGTCTTGGAAGAAGTGCCTTGTGGGTAGATATGCTGGCTTGGATTGACAGGTGCTGTGAAAGGTGTGTTGGAGGTGGTGGCATATGACTTAGGCATCATTGCGATGATGGAATATCCGTGTTGTCCTCCCCCAAGTGTGGTTTCAACTTGGGAAAGGTTTTTAAGAAATTCTTCAGGGGTCACAATATTTACTAAATACCTGTTGTAATTGTTACTTTTGATACTACTAGAAACCAAAATGATTTTCCGTGAATATGTTGATAAGTAGTATCGAACAGTGTCTAATGAATTCTATGTGCAAACTGTGCACAAAAAAGTTATTTCAATCTTACATTATCGTCACTTGTCACAAACACCCCTTTGTTACTTTTTTCATTCTCTCTACAAGCGCTACAAACACCCCAGTGTGTCAGCTTTTAGTAGAAGTACATGGTTTCAAGTGGTGAGTAATGATTTCGTGGCACTTTTATGCAGAAATAAGACATCAAATTGAATTGAAGCATCCGAATATAAATAAATATTTAAGTATACCAATAATTTTGTTGCTTTGCACACCTAGAAAAAATGCAATGGCTATATACATGAGCATAATAACTCAAGTGTTATCACACTGTGGACCTCCAGATGTTGTACGATTGATATGAACCAACACTGCTCCACTAGACCCACAGGAAGGCTTGTGATCAGATGATGGGTGCAATCTATCTCTTCGTCTTGATCTTTGTCTCGAGAATCCAAGACCATTCTTGGGAATCTTTCCACACAACAACAAGATTTTCACATTGTGGATCTCCGACTGTTGTACGAGTGATTCGAACCAACACTGGCAGAAGACCCATGACGAGGCCTTTTTTTTCTTCTTGAGCCCGACGACACTGCCGAATGAGCCGAATGAGCCGAATGAGCCGAACATGCCGAATGAGCCGAACGTGCCGAATGAGCTGAATGAACGGAATGACCAGAGGAGGAAGGCCTGCGTGATCCATGCGATCTAACAGACGCATTCGACCGACCTGACTTGGCACTGGATACACTTCTCGACGAACCACTTTTTCGTCGCTGCCGCTCGTCTCGTGCGTCTCGTGCCTCTTGACGGTTCATAAAGGCAGAGAGTCCCGAGGCAGTGGATTCCGTGGCAGTGGAGGAGGACCCGGCAGAGAGGGCGGATACAAATGATTTATTCGAAAAGACGGAGGCATCTCCCGACATGCTTGAGTGATTGCCCCGAGGCAATGTGAGAGTTCTGCCGACCATGTGAGGGATTTCGTATTGGGAGGCCGATCCCGCCGGTGGTCGAGGTGGTCCTTCGGCGCGAGAGGCTGGAGAGGCGCGAGAGGCACTCGTATAAGATACGTGAGTGACTCGTCCCCCTCTGGAAGTTTGCGACTTGGAAGAAACACTCTTGGTGAGACTCGCTGCATCTCCCTTCCCACTGCCAAACTTGTTGGAGTTTCCACAGAGGGAATTGTCGTACAATGACCCCGAATAGAAGGATTCATTATAATCGTCATACTCCAATTGTTCCTCAATGGTGTTCAAAGGATGACCGTACTCTTTGTTGGGATTGTTTTCCTCCCATCCATCGTACCCATCCTCATGCATCCCATCCCAGTCACCGCCCTCCCCCAACACAATGGTATCTGGAATATTCCCATCTTTGCCATCACTCTTCTTGAATCCCCGTTTGAAGAGAATGAATCCAATGGTGAGCGATACGATTCCCGAAATCAGGAGCATGGAAATCAACAACCAGGGGGCACCGGACGATTCTTCCATGCGTGTGGTCAAGTCGGGTTTGAGACGGACGTCGATTTGATTGAGACTGGTTTCGAAATATTCGGGGAGGACTTGTTCGTTGGAGCAGGCGGTGCTGAATGTTTGGGCTTGGTAGTCGAAGGTATTGGTGGAAGTGGTGGAAGTGGTGGAAGTGGGGTTGTCGTTGTCATCGAGTGCGGCATCGGATTGGAGCGGGGTCACGCCGGCTCCCACCACCGTGCCATTTCCACCGTCCGCATCACTCGGAGTGCCACCATTGTCACCACTGTCACCACTGTCACCACCATCACTCGGCCGTTGCGGCCTCTCCCGTCGCGCATTGTACGTCACCCCCCTCTCGCTATTCACCTCCCTGAAATCCTGCTGGGTATATCCCCCCTCCACGACTATGGACGTCTGATCTCGGCAATTCCGATTGTAGAACTTGAGTTCGCGGCGGATGCGTGAGGTTTCGCTGTTGATGGAATCTTCGACGATGACGTCGAAGTCGACGTTGAGTGCGTTGGGGTAATTTCCGCGGACGTTGAGGACTACTTTGACTTGTCCGGCTCCGGCGGTGGATGCTGCTCCTGTGGCTCCTGTCGCTCCGTTGTTGGTATTGGTGCTGCTGGGACTACCATTGCCTGCGGTAGAACCATTCTTGGAACCATTGCCACCATTGCCGCCATTGCCACCATTGCCACTGTTATTGCCGCTAATATGAACCGCACCCACGCTCGACACCGAAACCTCCGTAGGAGTGACGGAGTACAATTCGATATTCTGTTTTCTCAATCGTTTGTCGAGGGAACTCGCGAGGACTTCGGCGGTGACGGTTCCGATGGCAGCTTTTTCTTCGTCTTTGACGAGGTATCGTTGGTGCGAATCCTTGGGATGGTCGTGGGATGGGTTGTGGGGCATCGATGAGAGTATGGTTCGTATTTGGTCCGTTAACTGTGCCATGGGAGAGTCGTCATTATCAACTATGGTGGGGGCAGCAAGTCGGCGAGTTTCTCTGGATTGACTTGTTTGAGTGTCTTCGGTAGTGGATGCCTCTCCTGGATCTACTTGATTGACTTGCTTGTCCTGACTGCATTTCACATGAGCCTCTGTGGGATCTTGACCACCATCGCCACTGTCGTCACACCCACCATCCTCATCATTGGCTCCACTGCCCCCACTTCTGCCCCCACCACTGCCCCCATTACTGACCGCCCCCCCACCCCTCAAATCCAA
>JALLOT010003064.1:0-11812 GCA_036939595.1 Thalassiosira livingstoniorum | reverse complement strand
CGAACAGTTTTCTAAACACTTGTCAGAAAATTTCTGAGAAGTGTTTAGAAAACTGTTCGAACAAGCAAAGATTCTCTTAAGGAAATTTCATTTGATAATTATGTGACTGGGCTGACAGGAAGTGCCTATGTGTCAACATCAATGATGACCCACTGTTTCCATCTCTACTTCAAATATTGGTAGACTTTGTTCTTTTCTCTTCTTGAAGCTCTGAACCATTGAAGTGTATACAGTACCATTTTCACAATCCATGAAGTTGAATTCCAATGAAATTGTTGGAAAGCTTTGAGGTCAGCCTTGTGTTGCTAATCAAAGCTTTAGTGCAATGGTAGTAGCTTCAACACACAAGATAATATCACATAAAAAATTGTAATGCACAACATCCTTCCATCCTACATGATGATGTAGATTGAGATTTGAGAGATCCCACATCCTTGGGACAACAACATTCATGAAAAATGGACATGTGATGTCAATAGCAAATTCTCCTTTGAAACCTTCTATCAATAAGTTCAACAGGAAAAAGACAAGCTAGTAATTCTATTCATTTCAGATTTGAAAAGGAAAATTTGTTAAATGTCTTGAAATATTTCAAAGCACAAAGTATCCAAATATGGAGCAGGCTTGACTTTAAAGTCATGAGCTGATGACATCAATATAGTTGTAGTTGGATAATATAACTGATCTTGACAATCAAATAGTACAATTTTCTTGTTGAGATCAATTGAAATCAACTTGCTATATTATTACATGGATAAGATAAAGAATGAATGATAGTGCCTTCTTCTAAACAATAGTAGTGACATTTCATGAGTTTGAATGTAGGTACTTAAGAAATGTTTTCTGTGTGCACATGCATGCTAGTGCTAGATATTAGAAATGCTATTATCAGTCAACAAAGTAAAAAATTATTAAATTGCAAGAAAAATCCCCTCAAATTAGCCTCAAATGATCAATAGAATTTCTTTTTAAATCAAAAATGAACATGTCTCAGTTACATTCCAGTTGACCCCAAAGACCTCTGAAGTTTTAGTGATTTTGAAGAGCTTTCAACATTTAGGTCAGGTGTTTCTGGTGTCCCCCTAATAGAATAGCAAATTTCCAATGAATTTAACCATACATGCTCCACCAAATCCTTAGAAGTGATTACTAACTCTATCACCTCCAGTTAATCATCTCATACATCTACACTGGTTTGATGATCTTTACTTTCAAATCTTCTTTCATATCCACGCAAATGTGGTGTTGATTTTATACCCTCTTGATGATTGATGATTCTGACTACTGTACCGTTTGCAAATCTCCTTGGGTAGACTTTGGTTCAGTTTACCAGGGGCAAATCATCTCTACTATTAGGAAGTGTGATATACTTTTACTGCTTTTAAATTATTTCCAAGTGACCATTCTGTCATCCCAAAGCTAGGATAGTATTGATTACAGTCACATTACATTTTTGCTAGAGTTGTACCAACAACCTGCTGTTATACTGTCTAGGAGTCTTTGGTCACTGCAATCTATCATGGAGATAATTCTGATGTCTTCCTTGTGTCCCATGTCCTATTGTTTCCTGTGACAGTCCAGAGAATTAGTTATCACTTCTAAATATTGTTAAAGCTAGTTCACAGTTTTATTAAGGCAACAACTAAGAGTGAAAATTAATTTTATTTTTGCCAAGTTTAACATTTATCTTGTGCTCAGTTTTTTCCTACAATTTTTTGAATTTCAAATTGGTGCTGATTACTTGTCTGAGTTTGGATAGATGTTTTACTTGTATGTGCATGGTCAAAAACACACTCACAGTATTGACATCCAGGCATATCACAAAACAATGGAATAGTGTGCATCCTAGTGGTCTAGTGTCAAGTTGATGTCCTTGACCATACAACAAGGTCATGGGTAGGCATGATTCTCACCAGTATCATACCAGCTTGTGCAAATTTGTCCATTTGGGTTCTGGAATTTTTCTGATTTCTCACAAGGAGTCAAACAGACTTCCCCTTTTGTTGTCTGTTCCTGATGGGAAACACTATGTGCTTTACTTTGCTTCCAATTACCATGTGCCTCCTCCCTGGTATGAGGCCCATGTCCACATACCTGTGGACTCTGAAGGCTGTCATGCTAGTTCTGTATGTGTTGCTTATTTGATCCTCATAGATTTATGGATGTGCTCTGATTACCAGGGGGGGCAGGTTGAGCAACAGACTATTTTTATTGTTCCAATACAAACAAGTCATAGATGTGCATAGAATTGTGGACAATAATCCAGCAACTGAGTTAGAAGTGTACAAGCATCAAGGTTTGTGAGGCCCAGGAAGGGTCAAATACACTAAAGGTTAAGAAATACAGACACAATTTGTGAGACACATTAAAGAAACAGACTACTTGATCCATGAAAAAGCCTTACAAAAAGAAAATTCTCTCCCTTATCCATTGCTGTTTGGTAAGATAGTAATTATAATGTCATCAATGACCATTGCATGATTCACTGTGGACAAAAATATCAAGGGCAGAGTTACGTCAATTTCGGTCTACAAAACTTAAACTAGCCATGATTAGAGTCATCTTAGTGCATTACTTCAAAAACTCAATGAGGCAGGGAGGATGAAAATTTAGTGGCAAGAGCTTGTACAAATTCTAGGAGAAATATCTGCTATGACACATAAATACCCCCTTTTTGGTGTTGAGCTTTTTGTTTTGATAGGTTTTGGGTTTTATGTTAGGCTTTGTAGGGTAGAAATTTATTTTGCATGGATCACTATGTCTATGCAAGTCTAAGCTAATATTTGATTCCTTGCAACAACTGTTTTTGTCTCTTTGTTTCAGTTTTTGGTCTTTTCAATTTCATGTGTCTCCCAATGGGATGATTTGTTTTTGAATGAGTTATCCAATGCACAGCTGGAGTTCCAATGTCATCAATGGCAGTTCATTTTCTTTGTACATGGCTTGTCAGACTTGTTTGGTTTTTGAACAATTGATGGGAGAATCCCACTTCTCCAGTGAAGTGGTGAATATTTTCTAGTAAGTGCTGCACTAGATGTCGAGCTTTCACCTACTTGCTGCAATTGCTTGTACGGAACTTCAATGGTTTGTCTCTGGCAACTTCTGTCAATCCTATGATATGTTGATCTTTTTGTGGTATTTTTTTGTACTTTTAGTATACACATTGTACTAGGGAAAGTTTCTTCTTTGCTGTCTTTCAATTTGGCTGACCAATTTATGCATAGAGATACTCAGAGACAATTTGCTTACGTAGTAGAATAATATTTCAACGAGACACGAGATTTTATCTATTTTTTTTCATTGGCACTGGTTCTCTCGATTCAATTGATTTTCTGTTTGTTTTGCAGCACGTGAATGATATTTCTATCTTTTGTTGTGTCTTGTGAGTAGCCTTTTTACTTGTTATTGTGAGAAATTCGTGTGTGGCCTCTGCACCCAGAAGTCTAGATTACGGTATAAGTAATTGAGGTTGAGAGAAAAAGAGATCAACGTTCAAGCCAAATAATCTCGTTACACCCCGTGTTCGTAGCTACAAAATCAAACTGATATTATCTGATTTCACATTGAACATCATTATGTACACCGAGGATGAAGCCAAAAACTATGGTTGCGATGTGTAATCCCAAGCACAATATGTTACTTAGGGCAACACAGAGACAAAAACAAAACGTGTTGGACAGTTCATGAACAGATGCATCTTCGTTCTTGACCGAAATGGTTGAAACACAACAAATACAACTCAGAATTGACATTTTATACATAATTTACTCAACACGCGTTCTCTCCAATGACTATCGATTTTCATCACAAGACCGGTTAACTGTATTATTTAGATAGCCTCATGAATGAGCACTGCCAGCATAAAAATGGAGATTGCGAATGTTGTCTGCACCATACTCAAAACAGCTGCTTCCGATGAGGCAGTATCAGCTGCAACTTCATTTACGTTTTGATCTTCGGCGCCATCATCACTGGCGTCATCTTCCACATTCTGCTCATTGGCAACTTTTTCACCAGACCCGTCTTGTTTTGGACAGGAAGGAAAGGAGTCGAGACTAAAACACCACCGTGTAGTGTGAAAGCCCAGCTGGGGAGACATACCGATAGCATACATGAGGTGCATCATCTCCGGTTTTTTATCGACGGTTTGCTTAAAACTGAGTACCAGTGTTGATTCTTCATTGGAGGAAACAGATGATCGGCTCTCGACTACTGTTGTTGAACCTGATGATACCATTGGAGCGCTGATTGACACACCCGTATACTCCACGTTGTTCTCCAAAGGAACAGCTGATTCTATCATGGCAGTAAAAACATCCTGAGAACTTGACTTGGCCTCTTTTGGCAAAAGAGTTGAATGGGCATTGGGAGAATCGCCATCTTCGTGGGTAACCAGGATTATGGGAGTGTCATCACCAGATAAAGGTGTCATAGAACAAATTTCAGAGGGTCGATAACCAACAGCCAACCAAGGGATGAGACCATCGTCATTGGGTTCAATGTCCATGAAATGAATAGACAGGTCTACAGTATTAGTATTTTCATCGAAGCACGATTCGACAGTAACTCGATCCGTTACTTCGGTGACGGCTTTGGCTTGGGAGCCACTGGCAGCAGCAGACGTGGAATCGTCCTCAACATCTTTTTCTGCAGGGACCCAGAATGGAGAAAAAGTATACTCGTTGGAATACCAAGAGTTGGGATCAACTTCAAGGTTACTCGGAATGTAGACTTCAAGAACTGGAGGTCCCAGTGTAGCACCTTCGTCATCTCCGGCCATGTTGCCGTTTCGCTCAGCGCATAAACCGCCACTGGCCTCATAGTTTTCAATCAGCNATAGTTTTCAATCAGCATGAAAAGTTCGTCATGCTCATCTGTTAGCAACTCATGGTTCCTGTAAACCTGAAGATGGTCGTCGCCAAAGCCTTCGCCAGGAATGTTCAGAATGAGCGGCCAGTGTATTGTGTCATGGGCATCAAAATCTGAGATATCTTTCTCTCCATTTTCTACAGGAAGTTTACTCTTTGGATTACCCATCATTGACATGACGAAATATTGAGATGCAAAGTCCTTCTTTCTCCACTGTTTGACCAACTTAGGGATTGTTTCCTCGTGATCGGCATAGAACACATGCTGGTTTCCTAAGTACTGAGTATCAGTGTCATCTCCGCGCTTGTCCAAAAACCAGTCAGGGCGAATGTTTCCAATGACAGCCAAGTTGATTTTGGTGCATTCTTCTACTTTCGTGACGTCCGTTTCACCGGGTTCAACAACAGTATCGTTTTTCCAGTCGATGAAGTACATCATACCTCCTTTGTGAATCATTGTGGACATCGTAGTTTGATTCCTATGGCAGCCCAAGAATCCCATTTCTGCAAACTCCTGATCGATATCCTCTTCATCGCAAGGAGTTTGGCCAATGGTCCTCAAAGTTCCATCTTGGAAAGTTGTGTCACTTCTCTTGGTATTTTTGTCAAGGCTGTAAAATGTTCTCCCTCTCGACGTGTATAGAATGTCATCACTTCCATATGCCATGGATTGCATTTGAAAATCAGCAGCCCATTTAAGGGGCCACATGTAGGGCGAGCCCTGAGCAGGCGTGTTGGGGCAGCCAACGCTGTATCCACGTGAAAAGCCGGCTTGATGAGCAGCTCCAATGGCCCCAGGGGCGAGGATGCATTTATTTGTCAAGTCTTCGTCAGTAGTAGACGTTGCCGAGGGCATGGATGCTGCTCCATCATAGTTGAAAGGATTGGAGGAAGAATCCACCCCTCCACTGCCTGATTCTTCTGCAACTTCTTCAGCATCAACACACAAAAATGTGCCACCAACGAAATTCTCGCATGCCATTTTACTCATGCCACAGTCTGTCATTGCTGAAGCTTCGACCGCCACAGCGCCGTCAACTTCGACATTTTTGACGCAATAACCTGCAATTTCAATGTCGCAACCCAATCCCTCAACAATATTAGAAGATGATTCTTGATCACAGCGTGCTTGCATGGCATCCAAGGTCCATGATTCTCCACGAAATTCCATGCACGATTCTCCTGCAAATGGAGCAGTGTAAATGCAACTTCCCATGATAGTTCCCATTGTCTCCAGAGTCACACCCTCTTCTTGCAGTTTCCGACGAATTTTCTTTTCATGATCGAAAATGACGTCATTCTTCAATCCCAATTCTTTTGCTGCCTTCTCTGGTCCCATGGCGAGCCATTTGTCGGCATATGGACAAATGAGGTGTGCACGATGTTTGGGGTCCAAAGGGAGATTGGGGTGATCATTGTTTAAAGCTTGGGCGAGTTGAGCCAAAGCAATCGACGTTGACATAACGTAAAGAGAGGCGGTCAGATACATAATTTTGGCCATGACTTTGAATGATTTTTGTCCTGTTTTAAAAAAATACAAAGACACACAGAATAAACATCAGATTGAAGGCGATGCACACAACATTATTGCAATTTTATGATGTACTTAGTAAGTAGATTGTATGGTACAACATAGCATATGTACTCTCTAATTCTTAGCACGTTGCTAGCATTGCTATTGTACTAAGCAAATAATAAATATCTACTACCTAGAGCTGCCACTGCTTGATGAGTTCTGCCTGGTGCCATCGCCATCAGGCAGGTGCGTGTACAATAATATCATACAATACAATAGTACAGGTGAGTGGCATCCTGGCTGTGGCATCGGTTAGCATCGGCTCTCATCGGTTGTTGCTTTATATTTTCTCTTTTCTCATCAGTTTGATTTCGATCCCTTGACCACGCACGGGCAGGGGCCTCGCTCGACTGAATGACGTTTCAGTCATGAAAAAGACTGACGTGGTAAAAAATCAAACGCGGCAGCTGCAATCAGCAGCAATCAGCATTGAAAGTAAATTTAGTTGTGGGTTTATTTCTCCATTTTTGTTCTGTTCACGCAACATAAGCATTGTATGTACTTACTACTTACCTACTTACTTAGGTACTTAGGTACTTAAGTATTGTACCATACTTCTCATCTCTACAATACCAAGACAACAGTACTTAGCACATAAGGTGGTAAGTATGAATTAAGTTGAGTTTCAAATAGGAGTAATGTTTAACTTGGGCCAATCATGATACAAGAAATCTTAGTTTTGGAGCCTATGGATACAAGACAATTCAATATTGAATGGCTTATTGTTACAACACAACTCTGGGGAGTGGGGAGAAAGTATGACATGCCCATTGTTGTTTCCAGATCATATGTCCAAAATCCTACCAATGATTAGTTGAGTAATAAAGGGTCAAAGCATATATTATATAAACTTTTGAAGTTTCAGATACAAATGAAAAAAATGTTTTGACAGATTTCATTTTCTTGTGCTTTAGTATTCAGTCATTGAATATATTTTTTTGCATATTGGTAATAGTGCCTGTTATTTCTCCTGGTACTTAATAGTACAAAGAAATAAAATCTGTAAAAAATTTTACTCCATTCAAAAAATGATCCATACCATACCAATCTTTAACAAAACTCATTTTTTGATGAAGATTTGAAATCAGTCTGTCCACTTTGTTGATATATTGTGGCAACAATATGATATGATGAGTTTACCTGATATATTCTCAAAGGAAAATATCAGGCTTGTACACTTATTGAATGTGAAAATTGATTCCAAACTAAAGAGAAAAATAACTTTCATTTAAAGTTAGTGAATGAATATGAAAAAACTCCAATAATAGTTCACTCAAAAGCAATGTGGATTCTTCTTTGTTTTAGATCATTCATTACAATAAAACAAACAAATGAAGGTATAATAATTATTTCAATGGTGCCAGTGTTAACATTATGAATGCTGTGTGATTCAAGTCAAACAACAAGGTAGAATACAAACAATGACCAATATTTATACATGGCAAACTATTTGAAGCTATTTATTCAGTTTTTTGCTACCAAAAAAGTTAATGAGCAAATGGAAAACAATTACTCAAATAACATTTGAACTGATCAATGTGTATCATGACATGTTTTGATATGCAGTACATTTGTGTTGTCTAGAGTTGTTGGCTGTAATGTAAATAGCAAACAATTCCAGTGTCATTTCTCATCTTCTCCTAATATCTTGATAATCCACAGCAATGAAACAATTCTTGACAGATGGGACTCTTGCAATGGAAGCCAGGGAATAAGATTATATTACCATGAAGTATGATTTGGTGAATGTCTTTGGATATTGAACATGTGATGAGGAAGATTGTTGTGGATTCCGGTGATAGAAATTTCAACATGGAAAGAAAGCACAAATTGGAAAGGGTCATTTTTGGGAGGATTGACATGTATTTTTGATGGATTATTTATTAGTGGTTGATCTGGCTGTCTTGGTCATGATGAATAGTGAAAAGGAGCTGATTATGAATGGAAAGAATGGTATTATAAATGGAAGTGGCAATTGATGATATGTAGTAGTAAGTATTATTCAGTTGCAGAAGTGGGATTATATTTGGGCATCATTTTGGATGTATAGTAAGAAATCTGGAAAAATGCTAATAAAATATCATTAAAAGAACATACAACAATCTTCAACAAATGTACCCTAAACTCAAAATTGTCCCTGTAAAACACCTACAGACAAATCATACTGCATAGGGTGGGATTTGTGACTGACAGGGTTTTCATTATCACAATTGATAGTTTGATGTACTGAGGAAGAATGGAAAAGGAAGTATATTGTGAAAAAGTTAAAGAATCATTAAACATAAAATATTGTTAAACTAGTACCATAGTATGAACTAATATTTTTAATTTTATAAAAAGATATTATTGTAATATTTCATGTTGTATTTCATGGTACCTTGAATTTTGCATTCGTGTAAAAAAATTGCTTGATAACAAACAAAATAGTATAGTGCTTAGAATAATTATTTCCTCTTCTTACATAATAATATGAAACAATGACAGAAAAAACAACCAAGCCTTCATGTAAGAATAAAAATGAATACTATTTTAATGAAAAACACCATGAATGTTGAGGTAATTTGTGTGGAGCACATGATTTGTAGATGGTACAAATAAATGTACAGATGTTACTCAAAATTTAGAAATAGTTTAAAATTTTAAAACATATTCATAAAAACATAAACTTTTGATAAAAATCAAAGCTACTCATATGAATCAATAATCCTAAATAATACAACTCTTTCTGGTTTCTGGCCTGTATACTCATATGAGTACCAAAATTGATGACTGGGTACAGGCCTGTTTAATTTTCATGCAAAACAACCAGGAAATCACCGAGTTTTTGCCTTAGTCACAAAAATTCTCTCCCTTGAAAAAACATGAATGTAGTTGGTCTATAGTGCTTCAGAATACCATCCTTCATGATTTCCCCCCTAAAGCAGACAATGGCTTTTCCAACAAGATGTGAATGAAAGTTGCCTGTTGAGAAGGTGTATGGCCAATTACCCATTTTTCAATTGGCCATCAAAGTAAAACCTCTGCCATTTGCTGTATGTCATGGAATAGATGGGTCAACAAAACCTACCTTATAAAATTACAGTACATAAAAAAATGTTGGCAATGGAGAATTCCACTGATGTTGGATTGGCACAATGTGTGATGTTTCAACTACTATGTCAGTAAGTGTTAGAACTCAATATTAATTTAATATTGTCAACTGTAGTTAATTTTTTTAGTTGATTGTTGCTTTAAACCCATTTTTATTGTGTAGAAACAATGTGGATTGTTTGTTAAAATTGGCATCATTACAAGTGGATTGTTGTGGCATGGTAAAGTTTGTCAACACCTACAGCTTAACTTTTTTTGTGAAGTTGATTACAATAGGATGCATGGAATTTGCATTGGTGGGTTCAATTTTCACCAACTGTACCACAAATTGTTGTTGATGCCACCTCTGGAAGATGCCAATTGCAATGGTAAGCATTGCTATTTGTTATGCTGAGGGTGATTGCCATCAGCACCACAAATGGAAGCACGACATGACAATATGTTGGTGGAAATAAATTCCATGGCCCAATAATGCTTGGACTGTGGACTCTTTTGCAAAAAGTGCCATCCATGATTGGCTGCTGTTGTTGGTATGACCAATTTATTGTAAAATTTGGTTGTTGTGCAAAAAGAGAGCAAGATGATGGGTAAATGCAGGAAATATTTTCAACATTCAATATAGTTAAACTATAAATTTGCTATTCTAAAGTATATTTTAGACAGTTATTAAAACAATCTTTCTTGTAATTAAGTTTTAATGATTCTCTGGGTGAGTGAAAATAGAGTGCAAATAAGAGTGCTAAACTGCCTCAAACAACCCAAAATAATCATCCTTAAGTGAATAGGTCATCCCCAATCACTTCGGTGATGAGTGTGTGCACAGTGGTTAAGGGTGAAATTCCTATGTTTGACCTGAATCAATGACATTGACTCACAATAGGTATCACTATTTATTTTGCATATAGCTAGTTAATTTCAGGTACTCATATGAGTACCTAGTGAAAAACATACTGGGGTCCACACAAAACCTATAAAAGGCATGACTGAGTACCATCAGTATTGGTGAAATGGAGCCCGGCTTCTTTTCAATTTCAAGTGTAGGCTCTTTTTATCTCTGAATTCTTGAGTGTAGGCTCTCTTATTCTTTTTTGAAAAAAAAATCTCAAAAAGGGCTCCTTTCCAGGTTTGCAAGTTACATTTCAACTGCTGAGGTCTCTCCTTAATAATATTTTTTCATTGAAAAATGAAAAAAGAGCCTTTTAATATGGGCTCGTTTCTCCCAAAATATATAGGCTCCTTTTAAGTAAGGGTTTTCTAAGTGTACATTCCTTTTGAAGCATAGGCTCCTTTTCACTGATAATGACAGTACTCAGTGCAGTCACTATTTTCAGTAGTTTGGTAATATTGTAGGTAAAAAATAATGTAGTACTTGTAATACATTAAAAGATTGGAGTATTTCTACACTTGATTGAGCACCATCCTGTGCCATCATTGTGGTCATTGCTCTCAAAAGGTGAGGGTCTCTTCCCAACGTGTTTCCAGCCAGGCAATGTGAAAAGTGGCAAGACAAGCCTCATAAGGGTTTGCCATGCACAGGGTGGGTACGTCAATTGTACACCTCTGGTGGGTACTAGGTGCAAGCAAAAGAGAAGTGTCTCCATTCAGCTCCATTCCAAAAAAGTACAAAGAAAAGGTGGCATGGATATGCACTCTGTGAGTCCATAGCCTAAAATCTAGATCTATACATACACTCTACCCTGGTAATGAAGTGCCAAATCTAGAGTGAATGTAGACTTTTGAAAACTCTTAGGATGGAGATGAATTGGTCAAGCATGAACTCCCATGTAAGGAATACTGCTAGCAATTGATTTTCAATTTTCTCCAAAGATGGAGAAGTCAAAAGTAAATTTGAACTCTAGATTCAAGAATGATACAAAAATAGTCTAAGCAAGTTTAACTGAAAGATCTTTCTTGCTCGTAACATGAAATGGCTGTATGAGTACCCTACATGCTATGAAAAGTGATTGTTTTCTAAACAATAAATTTTAAAATTTTAAAATTATTGTATTACTACAAAAACAAAATAATGGTTGGCTATGTTTGAAAAATATGTTTTGTTAAAACTACATAGAAGTACTATTCAGTGTGTAGTTTCTACACTAGTTCCTGACATTTCCTAATGTTATTCCATCCCATCATCTCATATTGTAATCCTTTAAATTTATTAATTAATATTTTGTAAGCATCTTCCCTTCATAATTAGATGCAATTGGACTGCCAAATCAAGACTGTTGACAACAATTGTACTGATGAGATGACTTATGTGTCAATTCTAGTA
>JALLOT010003063.1:1101-11794 GCA_036939595.1 Thalassiosira livingstoniorum | reverse complement strand
CCAGTTTCCAATCAGAAATAATTCCTATGTCACTTAAGGAGATAAAAGTTTGGACAAATATTAATGAGAAGAAATCTATTTTATTCAAAATAAATTATTTGTAAATTTGACAGAAATATATTTCCCAACTTGATGCAACAAAAAGGCATTCCACCTGTTTTTGATGTGCTTTGCAAGAAAGAATCCACTCTGAGTATCAATATCCATTGTTGTTATTTACATCATTTTTAGTTAAGATATTTTCTACTTGAGAATTCTTAGCTTTTAATTGATGCTTCAATTCTTGATATGAATGTTTGTTGAAATTTTCAACCAGAAACTTTTTTTAGACTCAGGCCAATCAGCTTGGATACTCTTCTTTGTAAGTTTTTAACACATTGATTTTTTTGAATTAAGTGAATAATATGTCCATTATATCTATTGTTATTGTTTGATAAGTTATTTGTTGTCTGTGATCAAAGCCAAAGAGATAGACACAAGTGAATGAAAAAGCTCTGTTCAATTCAGGTGTCTCAGTCAGCTCAGATGGTGTGGTCACATTTGTTTGACTGGTTTTGCCAAATATCAAAAACTCAAAGTAACAGTGTAACAGCTGTCACCACCATGTAGAGATTTCTAGATCTTGCAAGCTTGATTCCGTTGTGTGGTGAGGCAGGCCAGATTTTGTGGTTCATGCCCATATTGAATTTGTGTATTTGGTTTTTACATCATGAGCCCACACTCCACAATCACAACTGGCAGTACAGGTGATATCATTTCCAATTTCCAAAACTAAAATTAAAGAAATTGTAGCTCTAAATTACACCCACCTTTTGGTTTGTTATTTGATATGCTAAGACATTGTGGTGTGTGTATAGGCTCAACAGCTAAAACTTTTTGGTTCTTGATTACAATGCTTATTCATCCCAAAAGATTAAATAGTCAATGAAGTAGATAAATATATAGGTGTGCATATGTATTTGCTTTGGTACAATAGTTCTGAGGCTCTGGAGAAATTACCAATGGTTTGAATGGATTATAAACAATTCTTATGTGGGAATAATGAGGTAAAATGTAGATTTAAGTTATTGAAATCTGCACAAACATCTACAAAAATTCAGCACAATCTTTTACTCATAGCATCAACAAATGACTTCTTTGCAACATCCCATGGCACAACTGAGTAGACTGAAGGCTGAAACCCAATGCACTACCTTCTTTTTTGGAACATTGTTGAAAGTTTACTATAAATGCAAACCAATTGTTACAATTGGCAGAAAACACTCCTTCATTGAGCACTCGACCATGGTTACAACCCGCTTTGAGTACATGGGGACAACAACAAGCTTGAATAGAATTTTCCAAGATTTTTGTGTTCAGAAACAGAATCACTCATTCAAACTGAAAATGTCAAAAAGAGATATAGAAATGATATTTTAATTTTGCACAAATAACTACAAAACACTCATTTGTACATATGTTGACATGGAATTGCCACAAACACACACTTACAAATTAAAACTCTCACATGCCAAATCCCTGCCAGCACCAATGTAATACAAGAAAATAGATTTATTTAAATGAATTGAGTTGCAACAAATAGCACAAACGTTAAAGACAACAGTGTTTGTCAAAATAATAGACATGTGAAGACTTTTTTGTCCATATCAATCCATAATGCTTTAAAGATTCAATCTCATGCAATATCTCTGACTCTGAAACATTTGGAGACATAATTGTGGCACAGATGGTGCTCCTCATGTCACCAATATTGCTGACCTAATGTCATTGTCATAGCATTTTTTGTTGTTTTTTTGCTTCAATGTCTTTGTGGGCTATCTTTTTCACTACACACTCAAATAAGATAATGGATATGGATAAAGTTTTCATTGGCATTAACAGTCATCTCAGCTAGTATTTACTCTAAGAGAAATCCATATTTAACCAAAAACAAGATTTAGAAATTCGACTCCCCATCCATCCCATGAGTGATTTTTAGGCAAAAGCATGCATTTTTTCACCAGAAATGCATGGGTACTTCGTGATGTCATGAATTTGAGAAACACGAAACAAACAACTTTCACAAATACATTGGAAGTCAATTTTTCTTCTTATTATGTGTGTATGTTTTGTTCTCACTTTGCTCGACACACCATGGAGTTCAATAAGTGGAAACAATTCATTTCAAAATAATAATAGCTAAGGAGAGACAAATCTGTTGAAAATCTACAAGGTAATCATCTTCTCATCTTGAAGGATTAGAGAGCAAAGCAGTTGCAACAACATTAGTGAGTAAGTAAAGACTCCAATGATGCAAAAAAATATCTACAAAAAGCAGCAAGTTAGATTTGCTCTAACATGACAATCAAAATATTTGAGTTTCTCTATTTTTTATTTGACTTCTATGCCTGTGGCGAAAAGAATTTTGTAATGATATATGCAAAGATGGTTATGTCCAACTTGAGCAATCAAGTTGGTCAATACTGAAATGAATTGATGGACAAAGATCGGAAAGTCTGCGCGAAAACTTTCTCATATCAAGAGCAGTACCTCTTTGAAATCAAGAATTAGGGGGAAGTGACCATTGATTCTTCCTTTTCACCCGAAGCTGCTTCAACTGCCTTTTCTTTCTCGTCATCTTTCTCTTCCTCTGCACCCCTCATTTCAAACTCAGCCTCATCATTCAATTCGTTGAACATAAATTCCTTATTATACTCCATAAGATACTGCGTGCTTCTTTTCACATCAACAAATAGTTTGTACACACGTTTGATATCCTCGATTTCTACTTCAGCACTTTTTCTCTTCTCAGCCGCAAGCGATGAGGTGATGATCATGTGAATGGCATAACGCAGGCTTGTTTCCATCCCAATACGTGCCAACAACTCCATTGCATCATCTGCCATTTCCACATCCTCTTCCTCGCATCGCACGGAAAGAATCTTTCTGATTTCTTCCAGAGTGTAAGGCTCAGTGCTAACAATCATCAACCTATCCAGCAAATCTAATGGGATCCCGTGAGGACTTTTGTATTCCGTGCCCCTGATCTTGGCAATTCCACGATTGGTTGCAATAACAAGAATTGGTGCCATATCAGACTCCAGAGCTCTATTCAAAAAGCTGAAACATTCCATATCAAGCATGTGCACCTCATCGATGAAAAGAACACCAGGGATAATTTTGGCACGTCCTTCTTCTCTCCACTCTACGACTTTAGCATCGATTTGCTCTCGAACCTCACTTTTGATCTCACCCGTGTCACCGGCAAAGAGAGCCAAAAACCCTTGTTGACGAGAATTGATGACATCGATCTCATGCAAACTGACATTGTGAACGACTTCTTTTCTCTTTTGAAGTTCTCCCTCT
This sequence comes from Thalassiosira livingstoniorum, assembly GCA_036939595.1. Classification (NCBI taxonomy): domain Eukaryota; phylum Bacillariophyta; class Thalassiosirophyceae; order Thalassiosirales; family Thalassiosiraceae; genus Thalassiosira; species Thalassiosira livingstoniorum. Next base: position 8,449 of record JALLOT010003063.1, on the reverse strand, counting down.
GGACATTGGACGAACCGAGTTTGAGAACCCATGGCATCGTAGTCTCGACTACGGCTGAACGACCGACCCAATTTGGTAATTTTTCCTGATGCCTTATCGATTGTGATGACATCACCANTTATCAATTGTGATGACATCACCAGCAGTAACCTTCTCCTTGGACAATGCATCAATCATTTTTGCTCCAAGATCATACACAGTTTCCATATCGGTAGTACACAATGTCAACCGTCCCGTCTTTTCCATGCCACCTTTGTTCGATTTCCCCGCCTTTTCTCCCGATGCATAGGCAGTATCAATTTGGATCTCGACAACTTCCCCTTCCATAACTTCCGTTTCTTCCAAAATTTGGACGCCGATGGATTTTCGTAGGGCTTGCGTCAGGGCTTCTGTTTTTGACATTTCGAGACTGAATACTTCCGAGCCACTCATGGTTGTGAAGGGTGTGTCTTCGCCGAGCTGTTGGGCGAGACCCATGGCAATGGCTGTTTTTCCTGTGCCTGGTTTACCTGCTAAAAGGATGGCGCGTCCTCCAATCTGCATTGAAGAGTGGGTATTCAAAGTCAAGAAAAATTAATAGAATAATTCGAGACTGAAGAATGTCAAGGCGATTTTCAAATTATTTTCATTTCGGAAAGCATGCCGACCCGCCGACGCCGACGATCCAGAACAACCAAAACTTCAATCACCCACCTTGCCCTCTTTAATCATTCTATAAATGACACCCACAGCCCTCCTAGCACCCGACTGTCCCACCATGCCCTGACTGCCACCCCTACGCGGCTCCAAAGCATCATCCAGTCCCAAACCCCGAATGTGACTGTGAGCGCCGATACGTTCGAGACGGGTAAGTTCGCGGACGGTGACGCCGTTGGTGTTGGAGGGATCTGCTCCCAGGAAGTTGACTTGGCTGGACATTATTGGGCGTTGTTGGAATGTCGAGAGCTTTGTTTGAAACAGCCAGATGCAATTTCAATTGAAACGTTGATTGAGCAAAATCCAAAGAATCAAAGCAATGTTGACTTGAAAAATTGGAAAACCAAAATTGAAAATCCAAATGGATTTGATTGAAGAGAAAAATCATTGGCCGACACAGCTTGATGGTTCCGATCGGATCAAGAAAAATAATTTATTTATTATGAAGGAATATTCGTGAACAATCATAGTAAATATTAGAAGTATCTTTTCATAGCTCTTATACAAAATTAAATTGTTTGTATGTCGACGTCACAAGAAAAAAAAAACGGTGTCATTCAAACGTGACGTGACTGGTATGTGACATTGCATGACCTTGCATGACCCTCGAAGGTGCCAGAAACAAGATTGAAGATTGGGAATAGGCATTCATTATTCCCATTCAGTTGGCTGGCTGATAGTAGTAGTTGCCCCGCTACTTTTCTTTATCGCTGTCGATTCCGATTGAAGAATACAGCGCGCTGCAACACCAGCAACATATTTTCTGAAGAGCTCACCAAACCCCGTTGATTAAGAGGCACGGAGGAGGCAACATGGTCGGCGGCGGTGGAGGAGGCAGCCCCATGTCCTTCATGGACGAACCCGTCCAACAAGAACGCATCCGTGTATGCCTCCGTCTTCGGCCGGTGAACAAACTGGAACAATCACGGAGGAGTAAGAATTGCGTCACGGTCTATACCGATGGGGATAAGAGCAAAAGCAAAAATAGCGATGGTGGTGGGGACTCTTCGATTTTGGTCGATTCACCTTTGGAGGGGGAGTTTAATTTTAACTTTGACAAGGTGAGAATTAGATTTGGCTTGGATTTTGACTGGGAAGTGGAACCTTGTTTCATTGATTCTCAATTGTATCGATTTATGGATCTCGTTCCGCAGGTGTTTCAAGAGCAATCGTCTCAATCCAGTGTGTACGATCATGCTGCTGCTCCATTGGCATCGGATGTTCTGGAGGGATTCAACTGTGCCCTGATAGCCTACGGTCAAACGGGGAGTGGAAAAACTCACACAATGATGGGAGGCAACATTAGCGGAACATTGAGAAGCAATGATGAAGGGGGAGAAAAGGGAGGATCCGGCGGCGTCAATGAAGAGACGGGAATGATTCATCGTGTAATTAAAGATGTATTTCGTCAAATGGCCGACTCACCTCCAACGGTGGAATACATTGTGCGCTGCTCTTTTGTTGAAATTTATCTCGAAAAGATTCTTGACCTGTTAAATCCTGTCAACCGATCAATCCGCATCCTATCGGGTGATGGCAAAAGTGGGGAAAGTGGCATGGGAAGTCTTATGGGCGGATCTAGCACGGATGGGGTTCGAATGGACGGCGCTAGTGAAGCATGCTGCTTTGATGAATCTGATGTCATATCGTTACTTGTGAGGGGGAATGCATGTCGCACAGTGAGCTCCACCAAAATGAACACCGATTCATCTCGGTCTCACGCCATATTCATCATGAAAATAGAACAGAAAGATAACTCAACCGGTATTTCCAAAACGAGCCAGCTCCAAATGATTGACATGGCAGGTAGTGAGCTGGGAGGAAAGAATAAGGCAGTAGCCGGGACAGTAGGAACAGCTATTCATCAGGAGGCTAGAATGATAAATAAGTCTCTTTCAACACTGAATGCTGTGGTAAGAACAGTAGCTTCAAACCAGCAGGCGAGTGGAGGCGGGGACAGCGGGGGAGGGTTTCATGAAGTGCCATATAGTCATTCCAAACTTACTCGCCTTCTTCGGGATGCATTTGGGGGTAATTGTCGGACATCCATCATTCTGACTGCTTCTCCAGCCTCTTATAACATATCAGAATCAATCAGAACGATGAAATTTGGTCACTATTGTCGAACTGTTATGAACTCTGTGAAGCCCAGTGTGGAGATGTCCCCAGTGGATTATCGAAAATTATTGAATGACTCACAAAAGAAGCAGGGAGATCTCATAGATTTGGTGAACGAGCTATCGGCTGAGTGCTTTCAACTCAAACAAGATGCTAAGAGCCACAAATTTGTCGAGTCAAATTATGTTGGACCGTTATGGGAAACAGTTGAAGCGATCTTGGTAAATGGAGCTGCCCCTGTTGTTGGAAAATCTGGGAAGGGAGGAAGACGTCCTGGAGATAGTAGTGAAGTTGCTGCTCTTCGAGAGGAGCTGGCAAAGGCAAAGGATGAGCTGGAGAATTCTAAAAAAACTCGTGAAAATCTGGAAAATCTTTTGTCAGAACGGCAATCAGAGGTGGCAGTGCTACGGACACAAAATGACAATTATTGTTCAGAGAAGAAAAAGAACGCTCAGGAGTTAATCGCCGCTAAGAATGAAATTCGCGTATTAAACCAACGGAAGCAAGAAGTCGAACACAATTTGCGAACGAGTCAGTTCCGTGAATATGAGGCAACTGTCTTTCTTCGTCAGTTCCGCCGTTTTTACCGTCGATTATTGAGAAATAAAGCTGCTCAAGGTACTGGTGGAACGTCAGAAGTGATCGAGAAAGTTCCTGGTGTGCCTGATTTGAATGATTTGATTGACGTTGATAGTTTGCTGCTTGAAAGTGGCCTCATTGAAGAGTCCGAGTTACACGATGATACCGCAACTGGAGCTTATCGGCCGAGTGCCCAAGCGTTGGGACGAAGCACAGATGCATCAAATAAAGCTTGGAAAGAAGCAGCAGCGCAGGGCAAGGTGGATGAGTTAGAAGCACTGGATCGATCTTCACTTGCAGGTCGCAAAGTTGGAGGCAACAAAGATGATGTTTCTGAGCTTGGTGGCGGTGGAGCTAGCACAAGTAATGGTAGTGGTGGAGCTGATGCTGGTGCCGGGTCGTCATTGATGCCCTACGGTCAAACAATTACCAGCAGACAACAATTTCTAGGAACTCCTGCTGGAAGATTAACCATAATGCGTGAAAGGGAATTGGAGCGTGACCTCCTCCGCGCAACGGAACGATGTATAGAGCTTCAAGTTGCTTTGAACGAGGAAAAGGCAAACGTTGAAATTTTAACAAACAGAGCTGGTAATTTGAACAAGAAAAAAATTGCTCAAGACACAATTCAATTGAAACAGCAGCTCGACAAAAAGACGCATGACCTACAGGCAATCATTTGGAAGATGAATGAGCTCCACCTTATTAACAAGACATACAATGAGAAAATGTCTAATCGAGAACAGCATGTTACATACCTTGAAGAAAACCTCGTCGAACTCCAGAGCTCAAACCGGAACATGATACTGGAACGCCAGGAAGCAGAGGAAAAATTACGAGAAGAGTTGGAGAACTTAAAAGTGCTAGTTGACGCAATGACAATCCCATTATGGCAATTTGGTGAGTGTGGTGTAACAGGTCGAACGTTGGCGAATAGGATTCGCCTTACCGTTCGCGGTGGGGAGCATGTTGACGAAAGGGAAAAGAACATTGACGGCGAAGAGAGTTTAGACAGCCTTGAAGAATCAGCAGCTAGTGACGATGAAGATGAGGATGACTTTGATGAAAGTGGAAATGTTGCCCAAGCACAAGATGCTGCGCAAGCACCAGCACCTGCACCTGTTCCAGTTGCACCAGTACAAATTATAACTCAGAAAAATATACCTATGCGCGACGCTTCGACGCAGACTGTGTTTTCTCAACAAGAAAGAGGAACAATGACGGATGCATTACCAGTGCCTCAACCACCTCCTCGTTCAACAACCAGAGATATCAATGGTGCTGGGAATGAAGTCTCGGCTGATAACAAATTGTCAGGCGCTGCCTCAAAAGATGAAAGGAATTCATGGCAACCCAAACCAAGTCGAGATGAGGACAGTTCGTCACAAGTGGATGATGGTTCAAAGGCAGAACAAACTTCCGCTGCCTCTAGGCCGGCGAGCAGAGTAAATCCTAACATCCATGGAGATGGATCGGTGGGTACCAGCAGCAAGGCATCTATCAATAGTGACGACGACACGAAAAACTTTCAGTCCGAAGATTTATTTTTGGGAGGAAAGCCGTCAAGTAGCCAACCCCGAAGGTTTGTGCACAAATTTGGTCTGATGATTAGGCCAGGTGTATTGAAGGAAACTTCATCGAAGTCTAAATCAGACACATCATCACGAAGGTAGTGATTCAATAGATTTGGATTGGAACAGTCAACTACAAACAATGTTAACAAGCACTCTTAGATTTGAAGTGCTCCGAACGCAGCGCTCAAGTATGAGATAAAGCTTTTTGCAATAATTTGCGGTTAAGCTGTTTTCGTATTTTGTTGACATCAATTTTTGGCGTTGTATGATTACTTAAAGCATTTCATTGCTGTGACAATAGATGTATTTTCAATTGAAGTAATCTATGGCATGAATATTTCTCTTCCCCTAAAATTTAACTCAGTCCATTTGAGGGGACAACATTTACTACTGATTGCTACTATTCTCACTTACTCTGTATATAAATCTGGGGTGTGTGATTCATGCCAGACTCTGTTCTATTTGAGAATATTGCGTTGAAGTTGGACCCACTGTCTGCCATTGGGTAATTGCTGCCCAATCCTTCATGGTTCTCTCGTGTATTTTTCAAAAAGTGTAATAGTATATTAAAATATACCAACATAAACACTCCTAAGAATACGATACAGCTCATGATGCAATCCAACAAAATCTTCCCTTTCATCCAGCTGGGTGCTCCAATTTATGAGAAAGACTTGCTTTCAATTCCATTATGTCATCTTTGGATCCAGATTCATCTGTATGAAAATTTTCCAAACCTTTTAATGCTGCATTCGAAGAGCAGAATCTGGACAACTTCAACAGTCTTTGACTTAAAAATTGAAACCATGCTTCATGGAATTGGCATTGCATTATCCTTCCTACTGGAAAACTATGAAATGGAGCCTGAGGACAAGCAGTTCTTGTGTCAAGAAGGACTTGAAAAATCTTCAACCTTGGGCTGCTGAAAATCTTTTCTACACTCCTGTGTGAATTGTTTACAGAATAATAACACAGCTCCAACTAGTTACTTGTTAAAAATTCTCCATCACCATACTGTACATTTGACTTCAATGTCAGAGCTATTACTTGAGACCCAAATATCTGAAGATCTGGTGAGGTTGTCACTATGGTAATCACCCTATTCCATGGCCCTATGATTGGTCAATGGAATTCAAAAAAATTTGGTTATTGTTCAAGTAGAACTTTAGATAAGGGCCTCAATAGATTTAGCTCAAATCTTGAGCAAATTTTACAGCTAGATGGTACTAGTCAGAGTCACAAATTATGCTCAACTTTGAATGGACAAAAACAGTGAATATTTATTTTTTTATCTCTTCTTTTTCTAGATAATGTTGGCAATCCCTTTTCATCCTAGTCCCCCCCTGACATACTGAGCTATCTCAGTCTGTTTTCCCTTAGCCTCTCACTACATAGAAATACTAATAAATAACATGCCTACTTTCCCCTGAAATAGTAGGCTCATGATCAAAAATTATTTTTGAAGTCCTATTGTGTGCACTCTATACTGTGTGGAGATGGGAGCACAATTTTGAAGTTTATACAATTTTTTTTGGCAATTTTAGAGGAGGGGAAAAAATAGGGTTACAAAATTCACAAATAAGGGAAACAAGTACATATATGATGCTCAAAAGCCCTATCATGATCTTCTGGGGCAACCAGTCCATTTTTGTATTGACAATTAAGGGATTTTCTGTTTTACGCTAAAAGTGCTTAGTTTTAATATCACGTGAACTTGCAGTATAATTTTTGCACACGCGCACAGTCATAGCATTGGACATTGGTAATTTTGAGATCTAATTTGTTTTAGATATCAAAACTTCAGACCTAAATTTGTATGCACCTATCATTCTATAAGCTCAATACCAGAGTATGTCTGTGCCAGAATCACTTCAAATCTGAGTCCTTATGCTTCCTCTTTTGCTGTATTTCCAAACTTTCTGCTTTTTTAGTTTTAGGGAGGAGGGTTCACTTTTTGATATTAGCAGATATTTCCTTAACAATGCCATGTAATACAAAGGTAATTTTCAGATCTGATTTTTTTAGATCTCAAAACTTCAGAACTAAATTTGTACATACATATCATACTATGCTCAATAACAGAGTATGTCTGTACCAGTATTACTTCAAATCTGAGCCCTTACATTTTCTCCTTTACTATCACCAAACTATCTGCTTTTGTAGATGCACCATCAATTTTTGACAATATCAGATAGTTACTTCATAATGACATGTAATACAGCACTGCCAATAACTTAGTTTGAGGTGTTTTACCAAAATAATTACACTACCAATGGTAAACTTTCAATAACCATACTTAATGGTACTTTATTGAAATTGAATAATATAAACTTATATGTGTAATTTTTTCTAGCATTGCTCAGTTTTCTTAGTACTAAAAT
>JALLOT010003062.1:0-11776 GCA_036939595.1 Thalassiosira livingstoniorum | reverse complement strand
TTGCAGATAGCACCATTGGAAAGAGCAGGAAAAATAGATTTTTTGGTATGGTCTGCTAATTCAACCTTTTCAGTAACTGGAGTTGATGGTGATGACAGTTTTGGATGGACTTGGTTTATTTCTTTACTAGTGAATGCTCCTAATGCTCTTCAGCAGCTGCATTTTCTGGTTTGGAATCTTACTCTTACCCTGAGAAATAGCAGTCAGTCTCCTTGACTTGAGAAAGGATTTTCTTCAACATATTCATTTTCATACATAGTTCAAACCTTTTAATTCTTGCGTCCAAATACTTTTGAATGTTTTAATTCTGGAAGTTGGTGTTTCATGTTTTCTTTGTAGAGATTGTGTAAGCTTCTCTTATTGGAAATTCTGGAAAAAAATTTGAATTGGGATTTCATGTTTTTGGTTAAGTAATTAGAAATCAGGCATCTATGTTGGTTGAAATAAACATATCATGAAATAGAATCTGTATCAGCTAGTTTTATTGTTGACTGTTTTCTTTTTCACATGAAATGTTTGTGATTATTAAAACTTGTTAATTTCCAGAAAGTTGTCTTGTAGACTTGGAATTAAAATTCCTTTGGTTATTCATCAATCTTTTCAAAGAAGATAAAGGACTCAGCAATGCTCTTATTGTTGGTGTCATCACCAGAAAGACTGTCATCTGAGTCAATTGAATTGATTGACTCATTTGACAACTCTGATAAATCATCAGACATGGACGAAGCAGAAGCACTAGTAGAAGACATTGTGCTCATGGTAAAGATATTTTTGGAATAACTGATTGGAGGAGGAGAAAATGTTTTTGTTTTATCTCTAGTATTAGAGATTACTACTCTACAGAAAAATAATGAAAAATAATTCTACTCTTTAATTAATTGTACTACTACTACATAATTTAGATGTTTCATTTCTGGCACACCAACACCAACACCAAAAGGTGCTCAGAATTTTCATGTGCAAATATTTATAGGAAATTATTTGGTACCATAAATCAAAGCTTTTTTATGTTTGTGATATTGTCATTCTTCCTGATATATAATATGTTGAGTACCTTCTGGTACAACAACTAATGAATACTCCTATGTTCTTACTTACAATGTTCAATATTGTACTGTACAACATAATACAGTACTTTTTAAAACACACCAATGGCCAGCAACCAGCAATAAATCCCCATTCTGTTCTTCAAACAGCTCTCTTGACTGAGACTGAGATGATTTTTGTAAGCAATGGCATCACAAGCATCTTGGAAATATCATCATCTTCAAACACCAAAGATAAGAAATGAGACTAGCAGTTTCATTTTCAGGAGACAACAAAGAATTGTTGACTTAAATCTTAAATCCTGGCAAAGGTACTGGCACCCATCGGCAGGATCAATCATCAGGCTTTGCCTCCATTGGCAGCTTCTACACTGTCAACACCCATGGCACTATTGACATGAACTCTGCTACAACTAGTGTTTCAATTATACACAATGGTATTGCTGGTGGTGGTGTCACCAATGGGTTGTTTGGTAGTACAGGTACTTCAAGGACTAGGCACTGTAAAAGTTCAAGTGTTGTGACCAGCTCCAGCAGCTACTTCATAAAGACTTCCAAAAATGAGTTAAAACACCTAATTTTAGGTGATTTACCCAACAACTACAAGTGAAATGTTAAAATTATGTGGCACATCAGTAAACATAGATATTGAGGTGAAGAAAATCCGCTGTTATTTTGGAAGATGTTCATGGTTTACATGACAACTGTAAAATGCCATTCAATATGCTATGGGTGTGAATGAAAAACTTGAGCTTCTACAGACAGAGGTTTCTAATACCAATGTCATGTTGTGAAAAACAAATTGCTTCAAAAAGGTTTGGTGATATCTCTGGAAGATTAAGATGTAATCAATGGATTTAGAGAAGTTACCAAAGTAGGATTCTAACCATAGATCAAAATTCTCAGAAACTGTTGGCACATATTTCATAAAGCCGAGAAGAAGATTCTTTGTGTCAGAGTATTAAAGTTGGTTGCTTTCCCCTAATGTATCAACAAGGAACTGTACTGGAATATGAAGTTGAAACTGGAAATTAATGCAAAATTCATTCAATTGTGTGGTCAATTTGATACTGCAATGATAACTCACTTTTTCAGAAGTAAGCAATTTGTTTTGTTGTAGTGAACACTTGATTTTAATTTGTTATGTTGATTGTTAACTTAATGTTGTTCTGGCCTTTTATCTCAGTCAATGCTAATATGAAACTTTGCTTCAAAAAAATAATGAAAATGAAGATGGTGAAATGTTTCCCAAGATTTGTAATCCAGATGGAAGTTCCACTTGAGTACTTGAAGTATTGCAAATTCTTCAGATATTATGTCATCCCTGTACAAGGATCTGTACAACTGGCTTGCCATCTCAGGGACAATTGAATCTCTACAAACATATTCAGAGAATTCATCGCCCCTAGTAATGAGTTTTATGAAATGTCATGTTACATGAATCATCATGTCTACTGGCTTGAGTCTTACCATATTTCCAAGCTTCCAAAGGAGGCACAACTGGAAGCCAAGAAAAATCAAACACATATATAGAAGAATTATTTTGGGCAGAAAAGGTTACAGTTACATATTTTAAACATTGGTGGAATGATGATGGTCTCAAACTCTACAAAACCCTACATGATAAGATGAAGAAACATTGAAATCAGCCTCATTTCAATACTTTCCATCAGTATTGGCAAAAGTAATGTCAAGGAAATAAGTCCTTGGAGAAAATAGATGGGTAAGGCATTGCATGCTAAATTGGAGGAAGAAACTTGTAGAAATGAGTTTGACCATTTTTTTCTTCCAGAAGATGGTGAGTATCATCATTTGATATTGTAGAGCCAAACCACGAGAACCACCAGGGAATGAACTCTTATTCAAGAGCCTGGACTTCTAGTGAATCTGAAGAGGAAGGGTCATCTGATGTTGAGTCAGAAAAACACTAGTTCAAGATCCAGAAATGGGAGCAGTTGTAGGAACTTATACAAGAGCACTGGAGAGGACATAAGTGATGCCTCCAGGAGTTCTCATCAGTATCATAATATTTTTGATCCAGAAAATTATGATAGAGATGACTCAGAACAAGCCAAAGGAGAGGGTGAAAACAGGGAATGTAATAAAGACAAGAATGTTCATGAGGATGAGTAGGACAAAGAGGAGGACAAATAGGTGGATAACAAAGAAGTCATGGATGAGGAAGAGGAGAACCCAGATCTACAGAAGAATCCAAGAAAAATCTGTTCAAAAAATGAAAAGCAATATCTCAACTCCTTCAAGGACCTGTGAAGTTATAAGACAAAGCACAAAGTACACCCAGGCACCTAAAGTGGAAGCACTTCTCCAAAATGACTACACCCCAGCTTTTCAAAAAGGTGGAAAGTCTAAGACAACTAGAAATGTTTGAAGGAATCAAAATACAAAATCAATCTTTAATCCATGATGTATCAGAATTTTAACCAATCAAGAGAATATGTTTGATCCCTTGTTGTAGGAAGAGAAAAATAAGGAAATTTTATTCTAATCAAATTAATCTATTGTTAAAAGGTAAATTTAGCACTGATCATACTTGAACTGAGGAGTCTTTGTTTTAATGCTTTGTATAATTTCTGAGCAATGATAATTAAAATGTTTTTGATAACAATTCTACCATTTCAAACATTTTTCTTAATAATGAAAAGGAAAATGTTGTTAATAAAAGTTTTTGTCTAATAAGACACAGGATCCCTAGTTTTTTGTAGCACAAAATAAAAAATGAAACATGAAGATTCTTTTTGTGCTAAATACCATCTTTATTTTTGTACTATGAAAAAATATAAAATGACAAAAATAAAGTTGTGGTATAAAAGAAAACATTTGGTTCTGCAAAGTAAATAATTTTTTAGAAAAAAATAATTAAGTATGTTAAGAGAAAATATTTGTTTTACAAAAAATATATATTACCCTGTATTAGAAATAAATTCATTAGTAGTGTGGACAAATTTTGGTTTAAGTCCAAAAAAGTGTGTTGTACAAATTTTAACATGTTCTTGAATCTGGAAAAGATCAGGTTTTGGGTTTTTGATGTTTTTGATCTGATTTATTGGCCAACAAATTTTGTTAAAAAATCATCAATACTGGTCTATTCTTGTTTTGAGACAAATAAAGGTGGCTATTGTCATTCTAGAGTACCTTAACATATGCACCAAAAAATTGTGTGTATATGTGTTGACACATGTTAAGTATTTTATGACATGATAAATAATGTACAATATAAAGCTAATGCCAATAGAAAGCAAGAAATTCCCAAATTATGTATACAAAACAAAAATAAAATAAATCAATATTTTGTTTGTTTTCTTTTAGTAAAGCAATTGCTTGGATTTAACAGTAAAAATCAAGAGTAAAACAAAAGTATGTAAATCATGTGACATTTCAATGTGAAAGTAAAGCAAAAGCATTGGCTTACTTATTTGAAGAAAAGCAAAAGTATAGCATGATCATCATAATTAATAATTGGTGTTTCTTGAAAGTTTCTTTCCTTTCTTTACTTCCCTATTTATGTTTCTTTGTGTGCTTTGATTATTCTAACTCTTCTATGTAACTTTTCTGAGTACCCAATTCCAAATTCCAGGTGTGACAAAATGTATTTCAACATTGTCGTCATACTTCACTGGATTCACAATGAAACTTTTTGCCTCCTTCAAGACTGGAATAAACCTCCAGTATTGCTTCATGCTTGGAGTTTCAATATCTAATAATGTACCCTGGTGTTTGTTCTCAAACCACAGAGGGAAATATAACATAGTATCCCTCCAACATGGTAGTAATATGTTCATGAATTATGTAGATATGATTATTTTGCCTGTGGGTTTGATTCTATTCATGTTTGAAACATTTTGTTATTAGTCACATGCATTGATAACAAAGAACACATGGTGGTGTTAAATCATAGATTATTCAACTAATTCATGACTCTTACTCTTATTGAAACTTGACTATGATTATTTTAAATGATATATATTCCATGTCAGATCTGAAGCAAGAATTGTAGGTTACAATAATATTCCATTCCATTGCATGCATATATTATACAATGTTGTACATTCTTGCATGCTCTCAATTGCCTAAAAATAAAACAATTATTTCATCAAGCATGACATTCAAAAAAATTGATAAATATGATATTGCTAAAAACAGGAAACATATTTTGAGGCTTAAAACTTTTTGGCTTCAAATTTTGTGACAAGATACCTGCACGTTTAAGAGTAGAAGCAAGTAATTCTCATTTTCAACAGAATGAAACAATTTTTTTCCAAGAAAATTTCTCAGAAGCACTTCCAATTTCCTTGTTTCTTATTTTAAAAACTCAAGATGGTATTAGGTATGAATTGACTTAAATATCTTTATTCTTTGAACAAGATACAAACCAATCTTGTGATCTTACACAAATAAACATGCTGAAACCATGTAGCTCCTCAATAAAATTCCAACTCAAATGGACAAAAAATTAAAAATATTTTCACGGAGGTAAGCAAAATTTTGACAAGGGTTTTCTGTCAGGAAAGTAAACCTCAGATTATGTGTGCCAAAAAAATAATTCAAAATCAAAAAAATTGTTTTGAAAATTTAAGTCAAGTGTGAAAAACTGCATACAACATGTTCATACAACCACATAAGTAGCAGCTATTATTTGATTCTTACTGGAATTACATATGGCATCTTATTCTAAAATGGGAATAGAGAATGCCTGATCCAGTTATGATCATGTGTGTGCAACACTTTCCTCTACTGAATAGCAACTCACAGTGATAATTGTTGATCTAATTGCCCATTTTGCTGACAAATAACAGAACTGTTAAGAACCATATATATATATATATATATATATATATGGTTCTTAACAGTTCTGTTATTTGTCAGCAAAATGGGCAATTAGATCAACAATTATCACTGTGAGTTGCTATTCAGTAGAGGAAAGTGTTGCACACACATGATCATAACTGGATCAGGCATTCTCTATTCCCATTTTAGAATAAGATGCCATATGTAATTCCAGTAAGAATCAAATAATAGCTGCTACTTATGTGGTTGTATGAACATGTTGTATGCAGTTTTTCACACTTGACTTAAATTTTCAAAACAATTTTTTTGATTTTGAATTATTTTTTTGGCACACATAATCTGAGGTTTACTTTCCTGACAGAAAACCCTTGTCAAAATTTTGCTTACCTCCGTGAAAATATTTTTAATTTTTTGTCCATTTGAGTTGGAATTTTATTGAGGAGCTACATGGTTTCAGCATGTTTATTTGTGTAAGATCACAAGATTGGTTTGTATCTTGTTCAAAGAATAAAGATATTTAAGTCAATTCATACCTAATACCATCTTGAGTTTTTAAAATAAGAAACAAGGAAATTGGAAGTGCTTCTGAGAAATTTTCTTGGAAAAAAATTGTTTCATTCTGTTGAAAATGAGAATTACTTGCTTCTACTCTTAAACGTGCAGGTATCTTGTCACAAAATTTGAAGCCAAAAAGTTTTAAGCCTCAAAATATGTTTCCTGTTTTTAGCAATATCATATTTATCAATTTTTTTGAATGTCATGCTTGATGAAATAATTGTTTTATTTTTAGGCAATTGAGAGCATGCAAGAATGTACAACATTGTATAATATATGCATGCAATGGAATGGAATATTATTGTAACCTACAATTCTTGCTTCAGATCTGACATGGAATATATATCATTTAAAATAATCATAGTCAAGTTTCAATAAGAGTAAGAGTCATGAATTAGTTGAATAATCTATGATTTAACACCACCATGTGTTCTTTGTTATCAATGCATGTGACTAATAACAAAATGTTTCAAACATGAATAGAATCAAACCCACAGGCAAAATAATCATATCTACATAATTCATGAACATATTACTACCATGTTGGAGGGATACTATGTTATATTTCCCTCTGTGGTTTGAGAACAAACACCAGGGTACATTATTAGATATTGAAACTCCAAGCATGAAGCAATACTGGAGGTTTATTCCAGTCTTGAAGGAGGCAAAAAGTTTCATTGTGAATCCAGTGAAGTATGACGACAATGTTGAAATACATTTTGTCACACCTGGAATTTGGAATTGGGTACTCAGAAAAGTTACATAGAAGAGTTAGAATAATCAAAGCACACAAAGAAACATAAATAGGGAAGTAAAGAAAGGAAAGAAACTTTCAAGAAACACCAATTATTAATTATGATGATCATGCTATACTTTTGCTTTTCTTCAAATAAGTAAGCCAATGCTTTTGCTTTACTTTCACATTGAAATGTCACATGATTTACATACTTTTGTTTTACTCTTGATTTTTACTGTTAAATCCAAGCAATTGCTTTACTAAAAGAAAACAAACAAAATATTGATTTATTTTATTTTTGTTTTGTATACATAATTTGGGAATTTCTTGCTTTCTATTGGCATTAGCTTTATATTGTACATTATTTATCATGTCATAAAATACTTAACATGTGTCAACACATATACACACAATTTTTTGGTGCATATGTTAAGGTACTCTAGAATGACAATAGCCACCTTTATTTGTCTCAAAACAAGAATAGACCAGTATTGATGATTTTTTAACAAAATTTGTTGGCCAATAAATCAGATCAAAAACATCAAAAACCCAAAACCTGATCTTTTCCAGATTCAAGAACATGTTAAAATTTGTACAACACACTTTTTTGGACTTAAACCAAAATTTGTCCACACTACTAATGAATTTATTTCTAATACAGGGTAATATATATTTTTTGTAAAACAAATATTTTCTCTTAACATACTTAATTATTTTTTTCTAAAAAATTATTTACTTTGCAGAACCAAATGTTTTCTTTTATACCACAACTTTATTTTTGTCATTTTATATTTTTTCATAGTACAAAAATAAAGATGGTATTTAGCACAAAAAGAATCTTCATGTTTCATTTTTTATTTTGTGCTACAAAAAACTAGGGATCCTGTGTCTTATTAGACAAAAACTTTTATTAACAACATTTTCCTTTTCATTATTAAGAAAAATGTTTGAAATGGTAGAATTGTTATCAAAAACATTTTAATTATCATTGCTCAGAAATTATACAAAGCATTAAAACAAAGACTCCTCAGTTCAAGTATGATCAGTGCTAAATTTACCTTTTAACAATAGATTAATTTGATTAGAATAAAATTTCCTTATTTTTCTCTTCCTACAACAAGGGATCAAACATATTCTCTTGATTGGTTAAAATTCTGATACATCATGGATTAAAGATTGATTTTGTATTTTGATTCCTTCAAACATTTCTAGTTGTCTTAGACTTTCCACCTTTTTGAAAAGCTGGGGTGTAGTCATTTTGGAGAAGTGCTTCCACTTTAGGTGCCTGGGTGTACTTTGTGCTTTGTCTTATAACTTCACAGGTCCTTGAAGGAGTTGAGATATTGCTTTTCATTTTTTGAACAGATTTTTCTTGGATTCTTCTGTAGATCTGGGTTCTCCTCTTCCTCATCCATGACTTCTTTGTTATCCACCTATTTGTCCTCCTCTTTGTCCTACTCATCCTCATGAACATTCTTGTCTTTATTACATTCCCTGTTTTCACCCTCTCCTTTGGCTTGTTCTGAGTCATCTCTATCATAATTTTCTGGATCAAAAATATTATGATACTGATGAGAACTCCTGGAGGCATCACTTATGTCCTCTCCAGTGCTCTTGTATAAGTTCCTACAACTGCTCCCATTTCTGGATCTTGAACTAGTGTTTTTCTGACTCAACATCAGATGACCCTTCCTCTTCAGATTCACTAGAAGTCCAGGCTCTTGAATAAGAGTTCATTCCCTGGTGGTTCTCGTGGTTTGGCTCTACAATATCAAATGATGATACTCACCATCTTCTGGAAGAAAAAAATGGTCAAACTCATTTCTACAAGTTTCTTCCTCCAATTTAGCATGCAATGCCTTACCCATCTATTTTCTCCAAGGACTTATTTCCTTGACATTACTTTTGCCAATACTGATGGAAAGTATTGAAATGAGGCTGATTTCAATGTTTCTTCATCTTATCATGTAGGGTTTTGTAGAGTTTGAGACCATCATCATTCCACCAATGTTTAAAATATGTAACTGTAACCTTTTCTGCCCAAAATAATTCTTCTATATATGTGTTTGATTTTTCTTGGCTTCCAGTTGTGCCTCCTTTGGAAGCTTGGAAATATGGTAAGACTCAAGCCAGTAGACATGATGATTCATGTAACATGACATTTCATAAAACTCATTACTAGGGGCGATGAATTCTCTGAATATGTTTGTAGAGATTCAATTGTCCCTGAGATGGCAAGCCAGTTGTACAGATCCTTGTACAGGGATGACATAATATCTGAAGAATTTGCAATACTTCAAGTACTCAAGTGGAACTTCCATCTGGATTACAAATCTTGGGAAACATTTCACCATCTTCATTTTCATTATTTTTTTGAAGCAAAGTTTCATATTAGCATTGACTGAGATAAAAGGCCAGAACAACATTAAGTTAACAATCAACATAACAAATTAAAATCAAGTGTTCACTACAACAAAACAAATTGCTTACTTCTGAAAAAGTGAGTTATCATTGCAGTATCAAATTGACCACACAATTGAATGAATTTTGCATTAATTTCCAGTTTCAACTTCATATTCCAGTACAGTTCCTTGTTGATACATTAGGGGAAAGCAACCAACTTTAATACTCTGACACAAAGAATCTTCTTCTCGGCTTTATGAAATATGTGCCAACAGTTTCTGAGAATTTTGATCTATGGTTAGAATCCTACTTTGGTAACTTCTCTAAATCCATTGATTACATCTTAATCTTCCAGAGATATCACCAAACCTTTTTGAAGCAATTTGTTTTTCACAACATGACATTGGTATTAGAAACCTCTGTCTGTAGAAGCTCAAGTTTTTCATTCACACCCATAGCATATTGAATGGCATTTTACAGTTGTCATGTAAACCATGAACATCTTCCAAAATAACAGCGGATTTTCTTCACCTCAATATCTATGTTTACTGATGTGCCACATAATTTTAACATTTCACTTGTAGTTGTTGGGTAAATCACCTAAAATTAGGTGTTTTAACTCATTTTTGGAAGTCTTTATGAAGTAGCTGCTGGAGCTGGTCACAACACTTGAACTTTTACAGTGCCTAGTCCTTGAAGTACCTGTACTACCAAACAACCCATTGGTGACACCACCACCAGCAATACCATTGTGTATAATTGAAACACTAGTTGTAGCAGAGTTCATGTCAATAGTGCCATGGGTGTTGACAGTGTAGAAGCTGCCAATGGAGGCAAAGCCTGATGATTGATCCTGCCGATGGGTGCCAGTACCTTTGCCAGGATTTAAGATTTAAGTCAACAATTCTTTGTTGTCTCCTGAAAATGAAACTGCTAGTCTCATTTCTTATCTTTGGTGTTTGAAGATGATGATATTTCCAAGATGCTTGTGATGCCATTGCTTACAAAAATCATCTCAGTCTCAGTCAAGAGAGCTGTTTGAAGAACAGAATGGGGATTTATTGCTGGTTGCTGGCCATTGGTGTGTTTTAAAAAGTACTGTATTATGTTGTACAGTACAATATTGAACATTGTAAGTAAGAACATAGGAGTATTCATTAGTTGTTGTACCAGAAGGTACTCAACATATTATATATCAGGAAGAATGACAATATCACAAACATAAAAAAGCTTTGATTTATGGTACCAAATAATTTCCTATAAATATTTGCACATGAAAATTCTGAGCACCTTTTGGTGTTGGTGTTGGTGTGCCAGAAATGAAACATCTAAATTATGTAGTAGTAGTACAATTAATTAAAGAGTAGAATTATTTTTCATTATTTTTCTGTAGAGTAGTAATCTCTAATACTAGAGATAAAACAAAAACATTTTCTCCTCCTCCAATCAGTTATTCCAAAAATATCTTTACCATGAGCACAATGTCTTCTACTAGTGCTTCTGCTTCGTCCATGTCTGATGATTTATCAGAGTTGTCAAATGAGTCAATCAATTCAATTGACTCAGATGACAGTCTTTCTGGTGATGACACCAACAATAAGAGCATTGCTGAGTCCTTTATCTTCTTTGAAAAGATTGATGAATAACCAAAGGAATTTTAATTCCAAGTCTACAAGACAACTTTCTGGAAATTAACAAGTTTTAATAATCACAAACATTTCATGTGAAAAAGAAAACAGTCAACAATAAAACTAGCTGATACAGATTCTATTTCATGATATGTTTATTTCAACCAACATAGATGCCTGATTTCTAATTACTTAACCAAAAACATGAAATCCCAATTCAAATTTTTTTCCAGAATTTCCAATAAGAGAAGCTTACACAATCTCTACAAAGAAAACATGAAACACCAACTTCCAGAATTAAAACATTCAAAAGTATTTGGACGCAAGAATTAAAAGGTTTGAACTATGTATGAAAATGAATATGTTGAAGAAAATCCTTTCTCAAGTCAAGGAGACTGACTGCTATTTCTCAGGGTAAGAGTAAGATTCCAAACCAGAAAATGCAGCTGCTGAAGAGCATTAGGAGCATTCACTAGTAAAGAAATAAACCAAGTCCATCCAAAACTGTCATCACCATCAACTCCAGTTACTGAAAAGGTTGAATTAGCAGACCATACCAAAAAATCTATTTTTCCTGCTCTTTCCAATGGTGCTATCTGCAA
>JALLOT010003061.1:0-11794 GCA_036939595.1 Thalassiosira livingstoniorum | reverse complement strand
CGTGAATAAACTAAAGCCTGTATTATTATTATTATTAAACTCTACATAGCATAGTTGTCTTATTATTATTTCCAACAACAGAAGAACCAAAAATAATGTCCGCCACCAATTCCAAAGGAGGATGCATAATCCTACTGGACGTGCCACCAGGGAGTGCCATCACCATCGACGGCGTCACTCGCGTGACTCCTCCATCATCTTCCACCAGTTCTGTGTCGTCGTCGCCTTCATGTCAGGCAACGACAATAGCTGGCACCCCGTTGGACAGGGGGATTTTTATTGTGAATGATATACCATCATCTTCTCTTCGTACTTCATCGGGCGATGGGGATAACAATGCCTTGTTTCATTTGCTAGTGGTTCGATGCGGATTGGCCACGTCAAAAACTGGCAGCGACAATGGCAATGGGGTGAACGGTGGAGACTGTCGAACCCTACCAGTGGGATTCGTCCTATCCGGCCAAGAATCAACTTCAGCTTCAGCAAAGATGAAAACAATACAACCGTCTCAAACAATTGGCATTTCCAATGTTGTTGATGTCAATGAAGTGAATGACAAAGTCAGCTGGTACATCGGTGGATACGAATGGATATTCGCACGAAAATACGACCCACAGACAGAAGAAATTTCCAATGAACCGCTGGATTCTTTGACTGTTCAAAATTTAGTCTTGGCCATGGGATATGGTGGTGAATTGGCCCATTGTATTTTTTCGTATGATCAATTCATGGGTTTAAAGGGTGCTGAGGACAATCGCCATAAATGGATGGCACTCACACAATTGATTGACGCATCCTTTCTTCATCGACGGCATAATTTAAAACGCGGAGACAAGATTGTACCTTCTTCGGAACCCAATGAAGCCATGTCCCATCCCAATGCGAACAACACCGGTGCTGAAAATACTGGTTCCGATGCAGACATGGATAAAATCGCCGATGGGAAATCTATAACCTACCCCGCCATCCCATGCATTGATACAACAATCAACGCACGTCGAATGACACAGCATGCTGGTACGAGAAAGTATTTATCGGAATTATCGCCAGAGGAACGTACTTGGCTCTTGATTGGTGGCGCAGCTGCACCGTCCATGCCTACTACAGATCCAGTGACCTCATCGATGAGTAATGAGGGAAAATCGCCAGGAGAATTTGTCTGGAATGATATCCTTCAAAAAAGCTACAATAATATTGAATCTGACCTTTTGGCTGATATTCAATTATCCTTTCTCTTATTTCTTTTTTTGGAATGTCATTCTTCCATGGAGAATTGGAGAGATGCCATTTCCATGTGCTCCTTGTCTTTGGCAGCACAGACAACAAACTCGGTGGGAAGTTCACATGAAAAGGAAATTGAGAGCAAACGATCTCTCATATCAAGACAGCCTCAATTCTTCCTGCAGCTACTCACAACTCTGCAAGCCCAATTATCCTGCATCGAAACTGAATTCTTTCAAGAGGTGGAATATTCATCTGGCGAAAATAATTTTTTGATTGGGGCATTGCAGCGTATTTGTAATACATGTGATGGGTCAGATATGAAAGTATTGGAAGGCGCATCCATGCAGTTGAGGAAGATGGTTTGGGATAGGTTTCAGATTAGTTTACCTTCTCTTTCAATGGAATCCATGCCACAGAATGGAAGCAATGGCAATGGGGATAACGAGATGGAGATGGATTTGCTTGAGCCCTTGGATGACGAATCTCGACAAACTGATATCAAAAGGAAGCATGCCAATGGCGTTGATGGTGTTGATGGTAATTGCTGGGACGATGCTGTCGACGACGAGGATGATGACGAAGACGGACCAGTGATCATACCCTTGGAGCAAGTGGAAGCTTCCCTTGCCCGATCGTCACAAAATGAAATGGAAACAACGCCATTACAAAAACACCAAAAACTAATGTCAGAGGAAGAAAAGCTAACAGAGAAAAATTCTAGAACAAAGTATCCTCTTTTGTATGGAGCCATTTCGCCGCAGGAAGATGTGTTGATGGCATGTGCCAGGATATTGGGGGATGCCAATGATGTTTCGTTGGTTCGTGAGGCTGCTGCTTATTTGGAGGAGGTTGAAGCTCAGAGAAATGGCGAATGAAACATTGCAGTGATATTGATTTTGACTTAATAATTGATCTTGGTTTGCCTTTTATTTGTTATCAACCCATCCATTGCCATACAAGTATTTAGTTTTGCCTTAATCTTCTCATAATGTGATAACAGATTTTAACAAGTTTGGTTTACCACTACCTACCCTACCTACGTCATTTTGGATCTACCTATAGTTGAAGTTGTAGGTGTTCAAGCAGGGTTTTATGAAAATCATCATTGATGGCATGTGTTTGTTTTTTGATATTTTAATTAACTAATTTTATGGACTCACTGCCAATTTTTTATGGTCATCCCAATTAATGATTCTTATCAACTCACTGCCATTTCCATCTTTTTCTTTCTACTTATTTACTTACATCATTAGTCTCATTTGACTTAATGCAGGGATATCAAACGAAGTGGACACTGGCGAGGAATTAGGAGCCAATTTCAACTACTCAATCAAGCCCATTATTTCAACTGGGTTCGTAACATTGGAATGGATTAAAAATCTCTTCTTCATCGCAATACGCTATACTTTTGCAAGGATGATCATAGGTGAATTTCATTGCGTTCAGTGATGCTGTCTCCCCGTTTGCATTTTTAATTCCAACTATCCTCGTTACTATCCAAAAAATCTTTTGAAAAATGACACAGGTTCTGCAGTAACGAATCGAAGTTCCTTCTCATTGCCTAAAAATCGGTCCTGGTGCAGAGTAGTTTGTTCCAAAATGTAAACAGCATCACACCGACCAAAGGAGTCAAGATGAAAATGGAGTTAGGAAATTCTTCGGCCATGAGGTCAAACAAAGAAAGAAGACAAAAAGCGCACTACTTACAACCATGTCTAAATATGCTCCAGCAGCAGGATGTTCATCTCCCATGGAAATGATAGGCTTTCCCAAGTTGGTGCATGTCAAGACATCTTTTGATTCAGGAATGACTCCAATGACGGGAAGACCCAGTAATTCTTTCATGTCGGTGATGGCTAAACATTCTTCTGCTTCGGCCTGCATGGATTTTGTTGTATTTTTGATGAGTTTTACGAATTTCNTAAAAAAAAAACGACAAGATTAATTAAAACAGACTCCTTTCAATGCCATAGAACTCATGCAAATCGCGTAAAATAAATAATTTTTTTCAATCGACTTCAAAGAACTCACCCTAGCAGGATCATACCGCGTAATCAAAAGCGTCTGCGAAACCGGCTCGCACTCCCCACCCAGCTCTGCTCTGCGACTCCTCGAACTCACAAACCCAATCATCTTATCCGCATCCCTACAACTACTCAATTCCGGATTCGTCACCACAATGGCATCATCGCAAAAAAACATAGCATGTCTCGCTCCCGACTCAATCCCCGCTGGACTATCCAATACTACGTAATCAAACTTTTCTGTCAATTCTGCCAGCACCTTTTCTACTCCTTCAATAGTCAATGAGTCCTTGTCCCGAGTTTGACTTGCGGCGAGCATACTCAACCCTTTGACCTTTTTATCAGGGATGAGGGCTTGGTGTAAGGTGCATTCTCCGGATATGACATGGACGAAATCGAAAATGACACGGCGCTCTACTCCGAGGTGAATGTCGAGGTTGCGTAGGCCAATGTCAAAATCAACGACGCAGGTGGAATGCCCTCGGGTGGCTAAGCCTGTGGCGAAGGATGCAGCTGAGGTGGTTTTGCCTACCCCGCCTTTGCCTGAGGTGATGCAGATGATTCGACCGCGGGATGGGGGGGTATCCGAAGAGGATGGTTGGTCCACTTCGGAGGGGTGGGAGAGGATGAAGGAAGGGGCAGAGGAGGTTGTTTGGTGTCGGTGGAGCTGCCATTGGGGATATCGGCGAACATTGAGAAAATTATGAGGGTCGCTTTGGGCGGCAAATCCACAATTAGATGTCAGTGTAGAAAATGAAGCATTTCTTGGGCAAGTGAAGGAGCGTTGCGATCGTAATGAGTGCCGCAGGAGGATTGATCTTGAGCAATGTAAAGGCGTCATTTTTTTAGTTTTTGGGAGGGATCTTTTCTTGAAAATATGTATTTTAGTGGGCGGATTTCTTCAAATTCATGAGCATGAATCTGAAACCCAAAATTGGAGCCCATGAAAATTACTCACAGGACACGGAGATGACAACGGCAATTATTTCAAAAATTCCTCTCTCAAATAATCTCAGGGAAATATTGAAGTATCGCAGAAAATGAACAAAACACTCATGCATTGGAGAAATGGAAATGCATGGTAAAAAATGTGGAAAAAAATTCAGTTGAAAAACTCTTAGCAATTTTGGGTACAACTACAAGCCAGAAGTTGAGTCACTGATCACAAAGTACAAAAGAGTGCATTTAAATTCTTTCCATCCTGCCAATCAATCTACAGGTTCACACATATCTTCTGGTACATATGAAATCTCACTAATTTTAAATGATTAATGGGGAATTAAAAATACTGAATTTGGGTTGTCCATTATTACACACTTAAATGATTTGTTCATTAATTTTTCCCAGATTTTGTGATAACATCACAACATGTATCAGAATCTAATTGGGAACCATGTAGGCAAAGCCCAATTCAAAACTTTAACACGGAAACAAATTGTCTTTTCTCATAATTTAGTGAGGAGCTAATTTACATACAATAAATTTTATATGTTTGACTACAGTTATTACATTCTAAAAACTAAAAATGTATTCCCCATGCAAAACTTTCCATTGTGTGATTGTCGCAGACAAAATTTTGCAAGAAAAATAAAAGAAGTGATCTTGAAAATAATATGTTTATGCTGTCACCACAATTACTTTTTGAGCTTGGATTTTAAAAATGTTATGAAATATTTTATGCTCCAAAAAGTATTTGAACTTCAAGGACTGTCAAACATCACATTTCATTTTTAGCCAACCATGAAAGAACTACTGCCAGAGTATAATGGTCAACTCCCCAAACCCAACTCACTTCCAATCCAAGTCAATGACTCTGGAGGCAATGAGAATAAATTTGTGGGGATGACAATTCCCACTATGTGTCAGATGAGAATGATGCTACCTTATTCATGAAAGAAATTTAGGCAGACAAAAAATCACCTTATAATCCATTCAACAATTCTACTAGTGGTATTGCTACAGTGAGCCACAATGAGATGCCAACTTGTCTACTAACAAAGTCCCACTGCCCCAAGCCATCAACAATATTTGCTCCAAACAAGGGAATAGATTCTTGGAGTGAGACTTTGCCAAAATTGCATGAGAAACTTGCTTCCCAAATCTGCTCTTTTGTTGCCATGAACTTAACATAGTTATTTGAAATTTAAAAATGGAAGGGAAGAGGCTTTGTCTGTACTTTGACCAAACTCTCACACAAATCAGTGTGCACTTTGAATATCAAAGATGGACACATGGAACCAAAACTTAGGAAGCAAGTTTCCCACACAGGGAACTGACAAAAAATGTTTGATTCACTCCCAGTCTCTATCCCCTTGCTCCAAATCTGATAGTTCTGAAGAAACCCTGGATAACATGTCTGTGTGAACATTGTTTACATCTTTGATCAAATTTTATCCCATCAAAATTTGAAATAAAGATAAATTGAAGGAAAATTTAACACACTGTCTTGGATCATGATGCTGATGGTGCTACTTAAAAATACAATGTTGGTAGATTTTCTGATCTGAATCAATGCCATCAAGAGAAACACTGTGACTTATCCAAACAAGATTTGATGAAAAAATACTTCAAATTTATGTGGGGAAGGGGAATTTTGATACTACTCTGGAATTTCTCCATCTATGCAAAACCAGAAATGTCAAGAAAAAACTGGTGAGGGATTCTTAAAAACTCACTCATAAATAGCAATGACTTGTGCAGATTATCATTTAGGAGCAAAGGAAGAAGACACAACAGCAACAAAAGCAAGGAAGAGTATTACAAAGTCTTATGCTTCTTAAACTTCTATGAATGCCCAAAAAGAGGAATGATATCATGTCAAGTAGATAACAAAGTCACAGAAGAAGTGGCAAAAAGGCAATAAAGTTACAAAAGAAGCAGGAGGCTGCAAAAGTACCAACAAAAAAAGAGTAAATGAAGAGTCAAAGGAGGAAGATAATATGTTAAGTTTCAAACTGTGTGTTCAAAGAAATTAAATTCTTTTAACTAATTATTTAAGTCTATTGTTATGTTCAACATTTAGGCATATTCATCCAATTGCTGGTGGCTTAAGGCCTGAGAGAGCTCTAGCTGCAAACTCTTAGTCTGCTATATTGGATAGGCAGTAGAAGAATAGATCAGTGTAGGATGATCCAACTTCAATTCAATATTTGAGCAATGCTACATCTTACTGGATGCAACAGGTGGCACCAAGAATAACAATGAGGTACAATTGAGTCATCAACCATCCAAACTCTCAATCAAAAAGAAAAGGTGTCACCTAAAATGAGTGTGTTTAATTTGGAAAAATGATGGTTGAGGTACTAAAAAATTAGAAAGGAAACTAAGAGACAACCATCAATTGATCTGATATCTGCAATTTGATACCAAAAAGAGTGGGATGAAGCTGTGTTACTTTTTTGGAAGAATGGACTACTACAACAAGTTGTTCGGGAGAAAAATATATAAAGAAATTCATATATACATATACTATATCAACTTGTATGCCACAGAATTCAAAGAAGATATTCATGGCAGAGGACCTCAATGTCCATCAAATTAAAGCATGGTATTATTATGTAATGTCTTTGAAAGGAAAAAATAGCAAATTCAGACAAGAATCACTTGATTACATAGTCAAGGCATTGTGTGGAAAAGTAGTAAGTGTTTGACCTTTCCTTTTATGTTGTTATTTGTTACCACATATCTCATCAAATATTTTGCCTTGTGTGTCAATTTGAAAGAAATATGTCATTTGAGCACTAAAAAATACTAACATGTGTAATTGCATGTTTTTACTATACCACAGCCTATCATGTTTCTGTATATTTGTAATGGATCAAAACAACAAAGTCTAAAAAATTAAAATTTTCATACTCAATTATCAAATAGGACAAATAAATAAAAGTTGTAACAGAATTTAATTCTTTTCAATCAGCTGATAATCGATAAAATACCAATAATGTATATCTGTGTATTATTTATATTTTGATTTTATTGGAACAAAATCTACGTCATTTGTTACTTGATACTAATCCAAACTACAAATTTCATTCATTAATACAAAGAAATCATGCTTAAACGTCTCTACTTTTTGTCTTTTGATCATCGCCTTTTGATCTTGGAATATAATATTGAATGGGCCTTTACCTGTTTCAATGACAAGCCAAGCTTAAATTTTTCTATTTTGCAGGGGGTTCAGATTACTACATATTCTTATTCAGAGTCAAGCATGAATGCAGGCAGTCAATCTCAACAATAATTTCATCAATTATTGAGTTTTTGCAGCTCAGTAATGTGAGAAGTAATTTTGGAATTTTTCTCTTTCTCCAGTTGTTGCACATTATATTGAACTTTCCACGGGTGACATCCTTTTTTTATCTTTCTGATGTGTTATAATCATTGAAGTAGTATTTTTGAATTATTCTCTAAAATGGTCTTTCATGCACTGTGATTGACAAGGGAATTGATTCACAATTTTCCTTTGCCAAGTACTTTAAGCACACATCAATTGTTGCATTGACTTCCTCACTTCTGTTTGTTCCAATGATTGGTGCCTTTTCTGGCATCCATTTATCCATGTCTGAAATTTTTTAAACAAGGTACAAATGGGTAGTCTCATTGACAGAGCAAGAATTGACAGAAGCAGCTTAATCACTTTTATTTTGAAAATTCTTTGCTTTCAATTCTTCATTTTTTCTGTAATAAGAGTCCTCATATGCTCCATGACAAGATCTATTCTGTGTTTGAGTATGTTTATTGTTCTGTCTTGAAAATCTATAACTATGATCCCAGCACAAAAATCATGGAAAATTGATTAAATAGCTTACTATAAACTTCTTGATGTGAATTTGGTGCAAAATGTCACGGCAAAACTAAATTACAAGACAATCACATGTCCTCAGTTCTGTTAGTCACATTGTATATTATGTGCTTGTCAAAATCCATTCATTACTCCTCTTTTCTCCAAGACTCTCTGAACTATGCATAATCATTGCAGCTAAACTAACCCACAGCTCCATTGGCAATAGCATCCATATCAGATACCCTATAAATTTCTAAACTTTAAGCAGTCAGCTTCAGAATCTGATATTTCTTCATCATCCCACCTGTATAAATGAATTGCTTCTGACAAATTTATTTCCAGTAACTAATGTCTATACTCTTTTTGTTGGCTTTTGTCATTTGGAAATAAAATCAAACAAACTCATTCAATTGTATCTTTGTATGTGAGGAAGAAATGTGTTGACATTTCTTCCAAGATCTCTCCTGATTCATTGAGTATTTTTGTCACTATACAAAGTCCATCAACAAAAACCAACAGCTCTTTTGGGTAATTGATTGGGATTATTCTTTCCATTAGCAGTAGTAATGGTTTGAACTTGAGTGGCAGGCTGCCCCTATGTGCCTAGAGAATAATATCAGTACATAGGGGTCTTTCAGTATTAGTTGGTGAGTATGAAAATTTTACTTCTTCTCATTCTTTTAACTGCTTCTTGATGCAGCTGGGAACATAATTCATCAACTTCTCAACAGTTTTTGTTTTGGCCAAGTTTCTGTGATGATATTCAAGAGAGATGGATTTTTTCTCATAGATATTTTTGTATTGTTGTGTTTCCATTTATTTGTATCATTGCCTACACCAATTATTCCAATTTTATTGTCATATTTTAATGAAATATTGTTGCAAGGGATTGTCATACTTGAAGCAGACACAGATCAATCATTTGATACCTATTTTAATCATTTGTTGCATTGTATTTTGTGCAGGACTTGTGGCAAACACAGCAGCAAAAATGAGGAAGCCTTGTAAAAATTTTATGCTCATAGTGCTAAAGTATTTTACCAAATTCAATCAAAATAATATATTTTCAAGATGCAATTGGCCAGTCTCTTGTCACCAATATGACAAAAGCCTAAAACCTAAAAATAGAGTCTCCCATGAATTACTGATGATTATATCATCCCTGTTGCCATCAGATAGTAAGATTTTGATTGCCTGTGTCATCATTGCCGTAAAAGATAGGCCTTTTCAATACATTCTCTTTGATGTGACAAATGTTGGCAATCACCCATTGATAATAAAATGCTTGCTTTCTAAGAAATTTCAAGGAAATTTTTTCACATGATATCAAAATATGGTCCCATATTGAAAACTTTGTTACTTCAGTGATTCCTTTTACCATTTCTTTTGATTTTTTTTATTGAATAATTTTTACTTGGAACCTGTTGAAGAGAAGAACACATCAAGTCAATAAATTGACAAGATGTCTTCCAAAGAGCATGTAATATCACAAATGTCAATTGCCAAAAACCAGGAAATGTGCTTCTATCCCTCAATAGAGCATTGGATGTCATTATTGTTGCCAGTAACTGCTTCTGGAGCTCAGGATAATCAGGCTCAATTATTTATGTGTGAAATTTGAGTTTTGCTGTATCAACACTGTACAAGGCTGTAACAATATGTCACATTGATTCACATTGAATATCCAAATACTCAAATGGAGATAAAACTGGAAGATGAGTCTGAGACTTTTTGCTTCATTGAGCTATTAGTGGGTGTAGTTATGCAAAGGATTTCATTATATCTGTCAAAATTTGATAATTGTATCATAGTAGTGCTTTGTGGTTCTCTTTAAACAGAAATAATACAACTAGCAATTTCATTCTTGTATACTTTTGCTCATTCTTTTAATCCATCCACAAATTATACTACAATTTTCTCACTGTCTTTCACAATTTCAAGTTCTTGTTTGTGATTATCCAAAACAAATTTGTGATGGAGATTTTCTTGAAAAAAAAATCATAGTCACTCACCACTTAATATTCACATACTTCTTCAGATATTATACAGACACTATTGTTACAAAATGTTATGTGTTTATCTTTCCTTTTCAATAAGGTAATGGGAATAAAGAAGACTGGAATTCAGATTAAAATTGGCCCTGGATGATACACATAGTGTGCAAAGGTTATGGTCGCAAGACTTTAAAATACATATATGGAGTTGAAACTTTCCCAATTTAATTGATGCATGCATTACAATTAATTAATTTGGGTTTATTTTGAGGCATTGTTCTCCATGGTTGAATTTCTGGGTTAGAAGTCCCTCTAATTGAGTGCTAAAACTGCAAGCAATAAGAGCAGTTAGATATTCTGGATCAGAAATATGGCCTTCAATGGCTGACAATGAATTTGAGGTAGAAAGCTTGTAACCATAGTGCCTCTAGGATGAGGGAGAATTGTACAAAAATAATTGATTCTGTTCTTTTTGCAATGATGGTATGGTTTGGCTGTAGAGATTGTGTTGACATGTGGCTAAAACAGCATTGGATGGAAATTGCCATTGCTGGAAAAAATAAATGGATAATATCTATCAGAATGGGTTTTGAAACTGGAAGAATAATTATGTCTTTTTTCAAAAGATGATGAACAAAATGGTAATTTTGATTCTGAAAAATATTTGTAGCAATTTCATGAGTGTGATGCTTTTGATGGTGATGAAGTAATTTTATATAGGTTTCAATTCCACTAGTCAACAAACAAGGGGGTTAGAGCTGCTTTCAATTGACCATCTCCTAATTGCTTTAGACTGATGCAGATTTTAGATCTGACTTATTTCAAAAAGTGAAAACTGTACATTTCATGTGAAACTCAAAATTTTTGAAACAATCTATTTTCAAAGTAAGTTTTATTTTTAAAGAGTGATAAGCTTTCATAGCTGCCTAGATTAAACATGCTAAAGTTATCTTTGGGTAACTTGAAATCAATGATTTCACTAGTGAACTAGCAAGCTACTAGTAAATGCAATCCTTTTTCAGAGTGGTTGTCTCATTTAGACTTGGTGCTCCTAGCACTGACAGTCTAGAACTCATGTTCTCTGTCAGGGTTAAACCCATTGACCCTGATCTATAGTCAGTTTTAATAAATATTGTGATTTAAGTTTAGTTGATTTTTTAAACAATTAAAAGTAATTTCAAAAAACTCACCTGTACACATTTCTCTAATTATAGAACAGACTTTTCATTAGAATTGATCCCTTTCATGCAAAAATATCCATATTGATGATAGGGTATATGCTTAGTTGTAGGGGGTGTGCAATATACAGCATGCAATGGTCAAACATCACCAACTATGATTACAAGTACTGATGCAAGAGTTTGATTTTTCCACTACTAACATACTCATAAGAGATGTTTTCTCTTTTATTTTTGATCTCAGTGTTCTTGCCCTTTGACATCTTTTATAGCAAAGAATTTCTTGAGTTGTGATTCACGAGAGGTCAATTTTGGCAATGTTGATGGAAATGAGTATTTAGAAGATATATGCAAAAAGCCTTATTGATTCCTTTGTTGTTTTAAAGGTAAAAAAAAAATAATTTATAGTTTAATTTTGGTAACTCTAGAAAGCACTATGTCAAAATACAAAAAATCAGATTATGTCCATCAATGAGCAAAGAAGTTATCAACGAGCTCTCAACCCTGGATAGAAATCATCTAAAAGTGCTCAAAAATGTAGAAACAATATATTATATCTATTGAAATTCCTACCATTATCATTAAGCCCCT
>JALLOT010003060.1:1669-11783 GCA_036939595.1 Thalassiosira livingstoniorum | reverse complement strand
AAAAAACTTTTTTTCGAGTTTCAAATCGCCAATACAACCCTCTCAGAACTCTTTCACAGGGAAGTTCAACCCCCACTTGCGTAGGATTTTTACTAGGTCCTACGGGGGTTATTCCATGGTCTTCTTTCGCCATTCCTCATCCATCCAAGGGAAAATACACGACAAAAAAGCAAGCATTCATTCCATCCAAGCAATCACTGTGATGCCTTACATCCGCCAACTCCAACAAATCAACCAATTTCTCCTCCAAAACAACTGAGACCAGTCGTTCCTCCTCCGGATATGAAGAACGCAAATCCGACTGGAATGGGAGTACGGTTCGGTTGCTTTGTCTTTGCTGTCTTCGTTGTAGATGATGTCAATGCATTTTAAATACGGTTCTTCCTCCACCAATCGTTTCGCAACTAGCGGATGCTCTCAATCGAATGTGGCAACACCACTCGTGACACCAACTTGATGGATAGTTCGTAGGAGAGGTAGTGGAGGAAGGCACCGAGGGGGAAGGTTCATGTTCCGACGTTTGAGGGGTTGGTGTAGGGTTTGACAAAGGTCATGTAGAAGAGTAGATCTTGGGTTCCTGCGGAAATGGCGGGGGAGGAAGTGCCGTCATTGCCGTCATTGCCGTCGTGGGTGACTCCTTCCATGATGACATCTCAATTCCAGCCACCAATAACATCCGCAGAGTTTTCGGACTCCATGAGGCCCGTCACAAAATAAGAGCAACTTGGTCTATCTCCCCACAAAATCAATCCCCTCTTTGTATTTTGAGCCACTTCCCACAAAGGCTTTGAGACGATATAGAAAGTTTCTGCTTGTCCAGCTCTCCATCCATTTTGGCATGACTTTCAAATAATACCCAGTGGAGCGTGGAGCATTTGGAAGGATGGAATAGGTAAAGGATGATGAGGGCACGGAAGCACGAGATGGAATGGGTGTGGTAGGGGAGGGAAGTTTGGGTTGTCTGCCAGATGGAGAGGGCTGTGGTATTGGCAGTACACTGGGCACGACCAGCAGTACCATCATTTGTGGTCCAACCGGGAGGACGGATTCCCTGATCAAAGAACCGCCGACAACTCCCTATCAAATTGACAGTCGATTTCAAAATGCTATTGAAACTCTCACGAGCTTGGAAGTGAAACTCAACAAAGATGAATTCAGGGCCTCGCCTGAAGTCCCATCACATCCCGAGTATTACCAGAATGCGACATTGTTTGTCAGCTTTGACAATAAAGTGTAAACTAGCCAAACATTTACAAGTAAAAAATCTGGAATTATTTTAGTAATTGTGATGAAATTGACAAATCTAGTAGTTGTACGAGTTGCGGCCGCCAGCAACTCATACAACATTTACATCGGCTGGATGAGCTACAGCCGATGTAGCTGCGGCCGAAGTAATTGCTGCCACTCATGATGCAGCTACATCGGACGCACAGCTTTCTGCAGAATTGCTGCTACATTGTTTACATGAGTTGCAGCCAAAGTAGATACTGCAACTCATGCAGCCTCTACATCAGCTGCATGATTTGCAGCTAACGTAGATACTGCAACTCATGCGGCCGAAGTATTTACTATATCTCACGCAGCATCTACATTGGCTGTTTGTGCAGCCAAATTAGTTGATGCTGCATGAGTTGCAACATTAATAGTTGCATTGGCTTCACCAGCTGCAACTCATGCAGTTGATGCAACTCAAGCTTCAACTCGTGCAGCCAAATTTGATGCCACATGTGTTGCTGATGCTGAAAAAGGTACAGCAAGTGTTTTTGCTGTAAACTCGTGCAGCCGAATTACATTCAGTTCCAGCTGAATTAGCAGAACGAAATGTAGGAGAAACAAATGATGCAGCTCGTGCAGTCGAGTTACATATAGCACCACGTGTCCTGAAAATAAAGTTGCATTGCATCTAGTGGCAGTTTATGATACAAAAGCAAGTAAGAGATAATAATATAAATAAAAATAGCTAAAAAATTAAGTCCATGATGGGCAAATTGAAATGAACAACATGACCAACTTGGCCATCTTTCTCGCATCCCATCAACACCAATCCTTCCTCGTCCTCTTCATCTACACTGTCTCCTGCATCATGAACAAATTCGGCAAAGTGATTTACATCATGATTTTTCTTGCCGTGCATTTGATGAAATTGCATTCACTGTCGAGTCGTTGATTTGGGGGGTGACGACGGAGGCTATGGAGTATGAGGAGAATGCGGAGCAAAGGAGAGTGGTGGCGAGTAATGCGAGGAAGGTCAGGGAGAAGGCTCATTGTACGGCGTCGGCGGGGGGATTGATCCCAGTGCAGGTGGTACAGGGATGCACATCCAAATTCGAATGGGGGCAGTGGCCAGTGGCCAGAATTCATCTTCGAATATTATTTGTCTGATGCCCCAAACGCTGCACGGTGCGGAGTTGGGGCTTGAAACCCAAACCCAATGGTTTTTCGTCCCCCACCAACAACTCCACGTCCTTTCACGCACTCCCCCGATGTTGAAGTTTGTGCAGCCTCATCCTTCACAGCGCCTGACGCACCCAACGCAGCATTGACAGCATTTGCCGCATCCCACTCCTTCGCTTCCTCCACCAACTCTCCGTCCATCACCTCCACCACCCGCTACGAACTCCCCGTTCATTCGGTCAGATCGGTGGGGACGCTGACGAACCATTGTCCATGGGGTACTCATGGGACGGGAGACCGGAAGATGGAATTCTGGCATTGATTGAGTTGAAAATATATTGAAATTGGAAAATGTGACCATCGTTAGTGGCAGGAAGCCCCCCGGAGGACCTAGTACAAATCCTACGCAAGTGGGGGTTGAACCCCCTGTGAAAGAGTTCTGAGGGGGTTGTATTGGCGATTTGAAACACGAAAAAAAGTTTTTTTAAATTGTTACCAGTTTCGTAGTATATTGGGAGATAAAGCTCAGGGCAAGGTAATAGAGACTGGGAGGGAATCTTAAGTTTTTTTGATAGACTACGAGCGGGAAAGATGTTGTGAAATTCGATTTCCCCAAGACCCATTTCGAAATTTGAATTCGAGAGAATCGCCTTGCATTTTGATTTTGAATTTCGAAGATAGCGTCTGGTATTCGCATTCATTTTCAAAACAACGCGATCGTCCAGCGAAAAGTGTTTCGAATAGCGTCTGGCCAGCCACCCATTAGCCCTCGAACAAAATAAAATGACATTCGATTTTTAGGAACATCTTTCCCGCACGCTTTTGGCGCAGTATCACTCCCAGTCTCTATTACCTTGGTCTCATAATGACCAAAACAAAATAATGTGTTGACAAATAGCAACAAATTCATCATCAATCTAGTGTGTGCCAGGGCCAAAAGTCTGAAATTGAGACGTTGCAAGACAAAAGTGAAGGTAAAGTTAAAGTTCTAGATTTTTAGCTTCCGTGAAAGTAAAAGCAAAGTAAAAGTGATCATCATCATAAATTTATGAAAGTAAAAGTAAAGTTAAAGTAATAAAAAACTTTGAACAAATGTGACAGCAAAAGTGAAAGTAATACATCTAATTTTGATTTTTGAGGGTAAAATTAAGCACAAAATCAGAAACATCCATAAATTAAGATTTCATTATATTTCTCCTTGATTTCTATGAAAAAATATATCAAATCATATTGGTTATAAGGATTATGTTTCTTATACTTTTATAATGTTGTATTTACTTAAAATGCACGTGTTTAATAGCCAGAAACAGATTTTACTGGATTTAAACTGCAATGGATGTTTAAATAGCATTAATGTAATAATTGTTCACTACAGTTGTCAATGTATGGATTCCTTCTGTTTAAAAGCAACCTGCTTGAGTGGATATTCTGTTTTACTTCTTACTATTGTGGTATGTATTATTGCATACAGTTGTTCTGTGTGTTGTCATCAATATACTTTTTTGGGTGAAATTAATAATAGATTCTACAAAGTATAATCAGAATTAAGAGTAAGTAAAAGTGTATCAATAAAAATCATAGTTAAAAGTGAAAGAAATTTTAAATTATTGATATGAACAATAAGAATAAAGTAAAAGAAATGTAAAAGTATTGATATTCAAAAAAGAACAAAGTAAAAGTAAAGTAAAAGTATGACATTTTCATTGTGAGCAAAAGTAAAACTAAACTAAATGACCAATAGATTTCATTGCTATATTGAAATTAAACCAAAATTACCTTAATGATGAAGTGGGTTAGTTTTTAAGTAACATTACTGTAATTTACTTTCACTTTCATTCTACTTTAGTTAGTATTACTTTCTCCTAACTTTCCCTGTGAAACATCATTGTAGTTTTTGGAAGTTTGTACTACGAAGACTGGACAAAGTTTTGAACATGATTAATTGTATGAACTTTCCATGATTCAATTGTACCATACCGTGAGCCTTTGCTATTTTTTCTCTGCTGAAGATTAATAATATTCAAAGTATTTCCTTGTGACTCAAGAATATTGAAAATGATAATTTTGTTCCATGCTACTGTTTTGAATGCAGTGTTGTTAATTTTGCATTGCTTAATGAAACATTGTCAAAAACAATTGATGGGATGTAGCCTCTCTGTGGATGAATGCTGAGGCTTTTTGAGATTTTTTATTTGGAGGTGCATAGCGTCTGCACTCCCCCATATCAGTGCGGTCAAACCCTGTTTTACCCGTACTGACATATTTAAAAATTTGTGTATCATACTTAGTATGTAATACACCAATATGAATACAAGAGTGGTACTTTTCTACCTAAACTATACTATTTAATATGTATGTAGTTTAAAGTACTGTATCGTAGCCACTACTGAAGTCCTACATACCCCAAAAATTCAACTGACATTCAAACTTTTTTATGCAGTAAAATTTTATTGTCTCACATTTTTGGCCAGCCAAATAACTAATCCAACTTTTTTTGATTTTTACTGACATTATCATTTGTATGATATCCATCTCACTCGTCCACCTTGTCCTCTGGCTTAGTGCTCATAAATCAATTGAAACATGTCACAATATCACTACGACAACGAAGAGGGCTATATGAGAGACTTCGATTCCAGGCATTCTTCTGTGTTAGACACAACAGGAATCGATCTCACCAGAGAGGAAATTCGTCTTGCTGTGTTTTGGTCCCCTCCCAAGTTTGCGAATCCGCAGGCAGAATCCGCATGCTTCCTTGCCAACGCCCCATTCTACGAGAAGTGGTGCATTCATTTTGATTACGTCACTGACAGCGTCGTGGTTGCCATCATTTGCAAGCATAAGTCCGGCCAGATCCAAGAGTGCTTCCATTATATACTACCCTGGCTTGTTGGAGGTATTTTAAAGTTTGAAACGAGCAAGCCCACATCACACCATGTCTTTGAGTCAGAAGCAGGCCATCAAAGCGAATCTAAATCCAACGACAGAGACAACGACGCCAACACAACCGACATTGCCGACAGAGGCAGTGAATCAAAATCAAACAGATCAAACGATAAAGAGGGAGGCAAAAACGACAGCAAATCAAACAAAGACGACGACAGCAACAACGAAAACGAGTCCAACACAGACAACGGCAGCAACAACGAAAACGATTCGAACTCTAACAACGGACCATCTTCAAGCAACAACTCCGGTTCCACCAGCGGCTCTCAGTCCGGTTCGAGTGACGAATCAAGTTCAAGCGACATTGTGGAGCTCAGCCAAAAAACCTGCTGCTGATAATTCTACCACTGAAACGCCTAAGTCCTTAATCACCAAATTTGACTGTGAGTCTGAACCTACGACACTTCCTTTTTGTTGGTTTTCATCGGATGGACCTACTCATTTTGAATTTATAGTTCATTGGTGTGATAATGTGGAACTTTGGGAATGGTTTTTTGCATCATTTCTGTGTGAGAGATTTTTTGGATGAAGTGCTATTCAGAGATGATTGACACGGGTCTCGATGTAACGACCATTGTGTTTTGGTTGCTATCATTGATGGCGTCGCGGCTAACCGAGTACGAATTTTTTTGTTTTGACTTCGCAATACTTACACTAGGTATGAAGAACGGGGGGTTATTTGGAGACAACAGACTCTTATAGAGTATCAGGATGAGTGTCAAGCATTGAGAGACGGTAGTTACTTTGATTAAATCAATAGAAAGATATTCACTTCTTTCCATTATGTTGACTTGTATAAAAGTATTGGAGAGCATATCTTGTAGCTTGCTTAATCCCATCTCAGATGAAAAGGCTTCAATTGACAAATGTTTGTCGTCTGCCGCTGCAATGTGCAAGAGCCATTTTATCCTTCCCTTTGGCAACAATACCGTTGATTCTCACAAATGGAACAAGAAGAATCACAAGTTGAGATTGCGTTCGAACTCACCTGTTCCACCCTATACTCGTTCGCGTAGTACGTCTCCTCTGCCTCCTCATCCGCTCGACATCTCCTGTTCCTCCACCAAACTCCTCCAAAACCGAAACTCGGTCTTTGTCACCTACTCCATCTTCATTGGTAGCAAAGGTTACACCCAGTAAAACTAGTCGCTGTCTTTCATCCGATTCAGTGTCACCACAAGATGCATTTGAGAACAAGCTTTGCATTAGCTATAATGAAACATCCGATAATTGAGGATTTCCTAAACTCAGATTGCGTGAAATTGTGCATCTTCAAGTAGAAGATAGGGTTTTGATAGTTCTTCCACCCGATAATGACATCAAAATGGAGCACAAGAATTTTTTTACGACCATTCAGTCCTTGCGTTGGAGGCTTGAATCTGTTGTGCGGGATTCCACTATGTCCCAGACGCGTGAGATGAATGTAACTGAAAGAAACAAATTCATCATAAGTGAGCTTCAAAATCTATCAGTGGTACGGAAAGGGACGCGATGTGTGGAGCTACGTGCCATTGTGAAATCAAATGCATTCAGGGACGATTACATAAAAGATTTGACTGAAGAAAAAGTGATACGACAGCACATTGTGCAAAAAGGGGGAATAGGTCTCACTTTGGTTGACTTCCCTTCCAACAAACCATTTGATCTTTTTTGGAGCGAAATTCCTATCCTACAAATCTATGCACATTCGGGTAGAGAAGTTTAAGTAGAGACTTTTGAATTCACGCAAAAACACAAAGTAGAGTCCATGGCAAATGAACTCCAGTTTCATTTGCACTCTGCTGATGGCGACACAACAATGACTCTTGAGGTTTTGTATAGGTATTACAAGGAAAAGAGTCGAATCCTCACCTCCCAATTGACAGAGAAGAAGGTAGAGCTTGCACTATATGAATCAAATACGGAGGAAACAAAAAAGAAACATGGTAGCGAATTGTTGGAAGTAACTAAATCAATGCTAGACAGGCTTGTTGCTATAGCCGCTGCCGTAATATTTCTGCTTGTGTTTGTTGTCATTAAGTGTTCTGTAGAGTTCCCTCAATTCAACAGGACCATTGTAAAAAGCATGGCTCTCGAGAATATGAATCAGCTTGGTTTTGTCGAAGGAATTGGTGAGGGCGAGTGAACCTTTGTTACAGAAGGAGCACATATTGTCGCAAGGCGGTCTGTCAACATCGAGCTCAGGGTCTTCAAGAAATTCTTCCATCAACACATGGTAGCACTTGGAAGGAAGCATCAGATAGAGAGCCACGCGATTTAGATCACGAAGACATTTGTTTCGAACAACAGGGGATTCAGTTTCCATGACCCTCATGAAATTGTAGTATAGTTATCAAGATTGAGAATGTAATGGAAGATGTTGTCCTGCGGAGAGTTCAATTTGTTCCTTCCCACCCGGCCAAGCTTTTGGGCGTGACTATACATGTTTGATGGAAACCCAACATGAAATGCTTTATGATTGCATGGGCTGCTGAGACCACACTCTCCCGTCTCAGTACAAGGCACAACAGAAATGCGCGGATCATCTGGAAAAGCCTCCTCACCACAGATGCGATCCATTAAATAGTTTTTTTGCATTATTCCACAATCACCTGTCAATGGCGCAACAATACCGTCAATGTTTCATCTTTTCAAAACTCTTCTTGCAAGGTCGGTGATGGTACCTTCTGCACTTGTTTTGGAGTTGGTGTAAATGAGTATTTGTTCATCACTGGACTCGAAGTAATGAAACGAAGCCAACTCCACCGCCTTCGCAGGAATGCCATGGACCTCCACAATGATATTGATATTGCGCCTCAACATTCGCCCCCCAATTCAAAGATCCAGTCTACGATCGAAAAGTTTGGCCAAGATGATTTGATCATCCTCCACAAGAGTTGCTGTCATAGTAAGAATTGGAAGCCTATGAGGTGACAGCTTCACCAAATTGTGAGAGATGTTGAAGCAAGCTCGTGCAAGTTCAGGCCTGAAATCGACTCCATTCATCCCAGGATTGTGTGCCTCATCAATGGCAATTAAATTGACAACACCACGCGAAACCAACTGCTTGATAATAGGATACCATCGATTGTTGTTTGTGAAGCAAGAAGGCAAACAGACAACCATCAAAGTCCTACTACACCACCCATTTGCCATGACTGGGAGAGAAAGGAAGCGATTGCGCAATTCGATGAAGTTGTTGTCTTTGTGTTCGTCAAGGTGATAGGATTCAATTCGTTTATCGATATTCCATTACTTGGAAACCTGGTCGCAGCTGATGGGAAGGAGGGGCTTGCACACAAAGCAGAACCCCCTTTTCAAATAACCCACCCCCAAAGGAACAAGTGACTTCCCCTCGCCAATAGAATAGATGGTGTGTATCTGGTAGTTTCGTGGCTCAAGAATATTTTTGGAAGAAGCCAGAGCAGCCTTTATCATATCAACATCTTTCTCACCAATGCAATTGAAAATGGTGTTGCTGTCCGTCAAAACAAGAGGCATGTATTTGTCATGAGCAGAAGCAGAGACTTTCGAACAAAGAATCGTCTCAATGAAGTGCGTAGCATCAAAGGATTCGGCGGTTGTTTGTTGGAAGGAAGAATTGACAGCATGGGAGGAAGTAGATTGATCAGCAGAATTGATTGTGGGACTGATTGCCATGATGGCGTTTTGTTGTGGTGGATTGGCTGTGGTACCACGAGCGTCATGATCATACGCAGCAGTAGAGAGACCGGAAGCGTCGGCGGGTATGATTCGTGGCATGTTGGTTGAAGTAGAAGAGAGTTCGCGGTTGGTATGTTGATGGTTGTCATGGTGTTGATGGTTGATTTTTGGCAAAAAATGAGCTGACGGGTTGAACAGATGAGCATATTAAAATTTGGAATGTATTGTAGGGAGGAAATACGTCATATTCCTAAAAAAATCACAAAAAAAATCCAACAAAAAAATCACGTGACTATGGTATCTCAAAGTATTGCTTCATCTGGGGAGAGGGATGTAGCAGTCTTAGAGAGCAATAGAAAGGATTATTCACAGTCCATGTTGATAGATGAGGAGGTGCAAAATATTTTTTCTAATGGCATTTGAAGTTTGATAGTGTACATTCAGTAGTATAATGGTAAAGGGGCTTTTTCATTATGGAAAATGGTGCTCTTCACTGGTGTGATCCAGAATCCTAGAACTTGGCATCTAACAAAGGACCTTGTTCAAGATAAATTTCTAAAAAAATAGGTAGCTGAACAAAGCCTTAAACAAGATAGTGATATATACAATTGGTACTGATATCTAATTCTATAGAGGTGACTTTTCCTGTACCTGAATCACAAGGAATACGAGTAACATGTTTTAGCACCACAATTTATTTGTATTGGCTCTTTGAAGTGACAGTATTTGACATCCTCTGATCATACAGCTTGATAAAGAGGAGTTTGAAAAATACAAATAAACAAATTGGAAGGAAGGAATAACCAGAAAGGCTTCTGGAAATGAATTATCATCTTACATATAAATTTTAATTTGATAGCAAAGAACTTCCATGAAACAGATTTTATTAAAAAAATAGATGAGAATGGTATCATACTTTAACAAAAAATTCCAGTCTTATTCTAAAGTAGCTAAGTTGGTATTTCTCTAAATCAATCCAATTGAAACAGATCAAAAATACATTGCCATAAAGCTATGATACAACATCTATTGGCAGATAATATCATCCAGGAAAAAATGTATGGACTTTGGATTGTAGATATAAAAAAATTGAAAGAAATCTGCAACAAATTGTTTAAAGAAATCCATTTTT
>JALLOT010003059.1:0-11868 GCA_036939595.1 Thalassiosira livingstoniorum | reverse complement strand
GACCGGTGCAACAGTTGCATTGGTCGCAGCGGGATGCAGCGGCTGCAACCACTGCAACCTGCGACCGCTCCAGTGGATGCAGCAGTTGCAGCGGATGCCACCATAGCAACCGCTGCAACCGCTGCATCCCGCTGGAACCGATGCAGCGGTTGCAGCTGTTGCAGCGGATGCAACTGCCACGACCGGTGCAACAGTTGCATTGGTCACAGCAGGATGCAGCGGCTGCAACCACTGCGACCGCTCCAGTGGATGCAGCAGTCGCAGTGGATGCCACCGTTTCAACCGCTGGAACTGATGCACTGGTTGCAGCGGTTGCAATGGATGCAACCATTGCAACCAATGCAACCAATGCAATTGTTGCACCGGTTGCAGCCATTAAAGCAGATGCACCATTGCAACTGCTGCATCAGATGCAACCGGTGCAACTGGTGCAACAATTACAACCAATGTGACCAATGCAGTTGTTGCAGCGGTTGCAGCGGTTGCAGCAGATGCAACCATTGACACTGCTGCATCCGATGCAACCATTGCAACTGCTGCATCCGATGCAACAGTTACATTGGATGCAGCGGCTGTTGGTTGCAGTGGATGCAACCACCACAGATGCATGCAACTATATGTTGCATTGGCTCGCTTGTGGCTATCGGTGTCTACTGTGCAAATCCTTCCTCCTAGTAGGAAGGATGCAAATGGTTCCAGTATAGTCTACGTAATAATGTACTAATTCCTACGTAAAATTGGAACTTTGCAAAAATCCAAAATCAGCTAATCCACATGCTAGAGCTGCAATCTACTCTTCACAGCAATACTAAACATGTGTTCAAATCGGCTGTAGCTCTAAAATTGTTTGGATTCAGAAAATCAGGTAGGCTGACCCAACAGACAGTGCAACATGATGGTAATACTGCTAATAATGATGTATGGACATGTCTATTAATTTTTTAGATGGGATGGTTCAATATACATGTAACCAGTTACTATCAACATAATGAAAAATATTGAAAAATTACTGGACATTAATTGTCAATTTTGAATTATTTTTCTACAAAAAAATAGATCTCCTCCAATCAAATAAAAATACAGTTTGTGAACCATGAAAATCAATGAAATAAGTCAAAAATTAGATCATTGTGCCAGACCTTATATTTAGATTCAGGGAACCACTGTTGGTGTTAGGATGATGTTCAGATGTGTCTTTTAATGATGTTATAATTGCCATTAAAAATAATCAAAATATAGATATTTTTGACATTTTTATAAAATATTTATTGTATCCAACCTGTCGAAACCCACACAAAGAACTCTGTTTCTCTAAAAGATGCCAGATTCTGTTCATAAAACATCTAATTTTTGTTGTGATATTTGCACTGCAGTAGTAGTTGTGCTCACTTTAATAAGACATCAATG
Organism: Thalassiosira livingstoniorum; assembly: GCA_036939595.1. Lineage (NCBI taxonomy): Eukaryota > Bacillariophyta > Thalassiosirophyceae > Thalassiosirales > Thalassiosiraceae > Thalassiosira > Thalassiosira livingstoniorum. Next base: position 10,461 of record JALLOT010003059.1, on the reverse strand, counting down.
ACACTATTTAACCAAAGATTTTTTTTGATTAAAAATATTACTTAGGCAACAAAACTACTGCAAGAAAGAGTAAGTACATAAGCTCTTTTAATTGATGTGTCACTTCATTTGACTCTTTGTGAAAGATTGTCCACTTAATTTAAGTTTTAAATTTTCACAATATTATAACTAGGAAATAAAAAAGAAAAAAACAGAATATCAGAATGTCATTATGAAAGTATCCTAGCCATAAAAAGTGTGAACAGCCAGGAACAACTGCTAGCTGTGTAGATGGCAATAATGATAATAGCACTAACCCACAAAAAGATTTTTTACAGATTTTGAACTTTAGAGTATTGGGACTTGCGGAATGAATTATTTTTTACATTTTTGAATCCTATTAATTTTGTACCATCAGTATTTTTTCATATTATTTACATTTGTACATTATTTGTTTACAATTTTTCAATCAATTTAATTTCACACTACACACCAACCTTAATTATTGGTGAAAAAAAAACTGGAGTTTGAAAAGAAACCTGGTAAATTTCCCTCTTTTGAAAACAAACAGGGTAAAAATTGAGAACACAAACCAGTTTATGTTTCAAAATTTTGTTAAAAAGCCACAGAAATATTGAAAAATACCTATCTGTAATGTTTTAATTCAATTTTCTTTAGATGAACTGATAAATTTTTGAGAATGAGCCTGATTTGCATTAAATTTGAAAAAAACTGTAAATGAATACTTAGCTGAAACTATACTTGGTAAATAATATGAAAACAAACTGGGCTAATTTTTACCAATAATTGAAGTACCAAACTTACATCTGCCTATCTGCATACACCATGATGATAATACTCCAAATAATTGTGAATAAATACAAAACCTCATCATACATAGAGACATATAATGATTACTTAGATGGGATGGTTCAATATACATGTAGCCAGTTCCCATCAATATAATGAAAAAAATATTGGAAAAATTACTGGCCAATCAAAATTTGAATTAATTTTCTATAGAAAAAAATGATCCTCCATTCAAATAAAAATACAGTTTGTGAACCAGGAGTATCAATGAAATAATTCAAAATTGGATCATTGTGCCAGACCTTATATTTATATTAAGATGTCCAAATATGTCATTAAATGATGATGTAAGTGCCATCAAATATCAAACTATGGTTACATTTGTTATTTTTATAAAATACTTAGTGTATTCAAACTGACAAACCCATAAGAATAGCTATTTTTCTCTAATAGATGCCAGATTATGTTCAGATAATGTCTAATTTTTTCATGATATGACCATGCATTGGTAGATATGCTCATTTCAATAAAACAACAATGAAAGTATTTGACCAAGTGTTTCATTTTATGTTTAAAAATTATACTTAGGCAGCAAAATGCTGCAAGAAATATAAATGATTTCCATTGATTAATCCTTTTGTTCAACTCTTTGTGAAAGATGGTTCACTTAATTAAAGTTTTAATTTTTCACAATATTGTAACAAGCAAATACAAATGAATACACCCACCCTTGCACCCTCAATGTCAGAATGTCATTATGACAATAATAGTATCCAAGCAATAAAAAATTGTGAACAACCCAGGACAACTGCATGCTAGCCGCGCAATCAGCTACTCGTAGTTTTTAGGAGTATTAAACAAGTAGCGGCGTGATACTTACTTACCTACTTAGGTATCTATGGTACAATACTGTACAATAATTACAGAGTAGATAGGCCGGCTATTATTAGCGGCTAAGTATTGCCGGATGCATGCCGGCTACTCCAAGTATGTAAGTATGGTAAGCTTGGCCAAGTTACAATATTATAGTACTATTTTACATAATAGTGGCACCATTAAAAAATACTCGTAATTCATCAGCATTACTTTTCTTTTTGAGAGAGGGTGAGAGGGGAGTGGGACCAAAGCAAATTTCCCATGGACAGCATCATTCATAGAATGAACTCCGTTGACTTCCGACATCCCATAATTTTATTTTCATCAAGCCGAGTCTGCAACTGACCAAAAGATTTTTAAGGTTTTAGACTTCACAAAACATGTCAACTACTAGGTCAAGAATGTCATCTCACAACGACGATTCCTCCATGTCGTCCTTTTCCGGGAGCCACTCCCGCTACAATGCTATCGAAGCGAAACCGAATGGCACAGACGGTTCCATTGCATCATCTAAACGATCCCACGGATCCCGGCTACCCCCTCCTCCATCCCGCTCAGGTTCAGTTGGATCATCTCGCAGTGTTTCGAGTCGCCATTCCGGCCGTGGCGAGATTGTTGATGATAATCGAAGCCATCGTTCTGGACGCGATGACAGAAGCTCTGCCCGTTCGTCTTACAGCCGTGGAAGTGCTGATCCAAACGGATCGTACGCCCGTAGTGCAAGTGCAGGTGCCTACAGTCAGAATTCGCGTCAATTTTCTACCGATCCCATTGGATCTACATCCAACAGTGAACGCAGCAACAATTTTGCTCCAATGCCCCCTCCTCGTCGTACCAAATCCTCGGGTTCGAGCCGAAGTAGCATGTCCAGTCGCCGCCCTGATGCCGATGGTATGTCGCATGAATTTGGTTTACATGACCCAGAGGGCAAACATTATACTCCTGGGGCCAGAGGCATGCCTGTTCGCTCCCCATCAACAGGCTCCATTAAAAGCAGTGGAAGCAATAAGAGCAGCAAAAGTAATAGAAGCAAGCGCAGCAGTCCGCCTCCACCACCCATGTTGGATGAAGAATCTGTTGTTCCGAGCTTTTCAAACCGTTCAAAGGGATCCAGAAGCTACTATGATGATGAAGAAAGCATTCCTGATGAAGGATCATACTATTCTCGTGGTTCTCGCTCCCGTCAATCTAGTATTCGATCTGTGCCAGCCCCACCTCCCCGTCGCACTGAAGAGGCATCTTACTTCTCAGGTTCAGATGACGAGGAGGTCTCCTATGAAAGTGAAGGTACACGACCTCCAAAGAAGGCCCGCCCTGTCCCAGTAAAAGAAGCAGATGGCAACAAGAGGGCTATGTGGTGGTACAATTTCAGTCGATGTGTCACTTTCCCAGTTCCTGACAGTTGCATTCGAAAAGAAGATGCTGACGCGAAGCAGGCATGGCGCGAAAAGGTAGCTATTTGCTTCTGCGTGTTTCTAGCCTCGGCATTCTTCGTCGGTATCTTCGGTTTCGTGCCTGTCATGTTGTGTGTCGAAAGGACAGTCTATACTTTGCCAACCGTACAAGAGCGTGTGAATGAAAACTGGATTGTCGTAAACGGAAATGTATACGATGTTACTGGTCTCTTCATCAAGCATCCTACAGGGGCAGCGGGAGTTGAAGCATTCTTGCACGATGATGCTAGCCACATGTTCCCCCGCTTGCCACCTGCACTCTTGCCACCTATGTGCCTCAACCAGGAGAAGTTTGTGAACAATAAGGAATTGCAATCAGTAGAGCCTGTTTGCGACGATATGAGTGACGAAGACTTGAAGAATGGATTGCCCTGCCATACTTTCATGGCTGGAATTAACGCCACAGCCAAATACATGTCAGAATTCGACCAGGGTGTGTTGGCACATGATGGGGCCATCCTAAACGAGAGTCCTTTCACATTTTGGGTCTCGATCCACGACCGTGTTTACAATGTTACAGACTACGTCAACAACATTCGTAACGAACAAACGAAACAAATCATGAAGGATCACGAAATGGCCTACCTTGAAACTACTCTAAACAACCTTGTCATCAACAAGCTCAATGAAGATGCCACCGAGTTGTTCGTTTCTGTGTACCCAGATGACACAATGTTGTCTTGTTTGGACGAGCTATTCTATGTTGGAATCATTGATACACGTTTCGACGTGATATGCTTTGTTTTGAACATCCTTATGTACTTTCTCTTGTGTTTCGTGGCCGTGATCATGATCGCGCAATTGATTTGCTCCCTCATGTATATTGCCAAAGGTACTCGTAACTACTCGGCAGAAGATACACAGGACCAAGTCGTAATCATGGTGCCATGTTATAACGAAGGTGGCAAAGAGTTAATTAAAACGATTGACTCAGTGTTGGCTACAACCTATCCAGAAGAAAACAAGATGATCTTCATTATTGCTGATGGCGTTGTTACAGGTTCCGGTGAAGAAATGTCTACTCCGGAGCACCTTGCGGNTGATCTTCATTATTGCTGATGGCGTTGTTACAGGTTCCGGTGAAGAAATGTCTACTCCGGAGCACCTTGCGGAAATCCTTGGGTTCGAGATTGATTTCTCAGTTGATGAGCAGTATGCATATGACTCCATCGGATTGCTCACTTCGAATTTCGCGCGTGTCTACCATGGCTACTACGAAGTCGAGGACAAAATGTTGAAGTACCTAGTGGTCGTCAAATCTGGTCTTCCTATGGAACAAGCTGGTAGTGCAAAGCCGGGTAACAGAGGAAAGCGTGATTCGCAGCTTGTTGTGATGGGATTTTTCAACCGTATCTACCATGGTCGTGAGCTCAACCCGCTTGATGCCGCTATCGAAGACGCAATGATTGACTTGAATATGCAGTCGGACGATATGCGCCTCTTGATGACTATTGATGCTGACACGAGAGTTGACGAAAAGTCCATCACTCACATGGTGTACGCTATCAATCAGAACGATAAGATCCTTGCTCTTTGCGGAGAGACAAAGGTCGACAACAAGTGGCAGTCATGGGTGACGATGATGCAGGTATTCGAGTACTACAATAACCACCACATGAAGAAAGGNCAACAAGTGGCAGTCATGGGTGACGATGATGCAGGTATTCGAGTACTACAATAACCACCACATGAAGAAAGGCTTTGAATCCGCGTTTGGTTGTGTCACATGTTTGCCCGGATGCTTCACCATGTATAGGATCCTCAATGACGATGGAAAGCCACTGCTTGCTGATGATAATGTTTACGCTGAATATCTTCGTAATGACATTGACAGTCTACACGAGCAAAACTTGTTCCACCTAGGGGAAGATAGAATGTTGACAACATTGCTTCTCCACTTTTTCCCGGGCATGTTTCTTGAGTATGTGCCAGAAGCACAATGCTGGACAATTGTGCCACACACTATGAAGATTTTGCTCTCTCAGCGCCGTCGATGGATTAACTCGACATACCACAATCTTCTAGAGCTCACCAAGGTCAAAACAATGTGCGGCGTATGCTGCTGCTCCATGAAGACTGTTGTTTATCTTGATCTGATTGCCTGTATGATTCTTCCGGCATCTACGTTTTATGCTTGTTACCTTATTTTCTTGGTGGCAGCAGGAAAGACACAGTTCTCGCTTCTTCTTTTGGTACTGTACGGGTTGATTATTGGTGTTCAGATGGTGGTTTTTATTCTTCGATCTCGATACGATTTCCTTTGGTGGTTCACTTATTTCACAATCATTGGCGTCCCAGTTTTTTACGTCATTCTCCCGTTGTATGCATTTTTGCACATGGATGATTTCTCGTGGGGTGAGACGCGTAAGGTTGCTGCAATGAAAGAAAGTTTTTCAAAGCCAATTGCTCAGAGAAATGACGACGAGACAGATTCGGATTCGGAGGGTGACTTGGATTAGAAAATTCAAAAGGTCTTAAAGTTTCAATTTGTACATAGTCATTATGCTGTTTGATTATTTCTAGGTAAAAAACCTGCAAGAAACACTGACATTGGTTACTAGTGGGAGTATGCAGGAACATTAATGTTTGGTGACTTTTTGTAAATTAGAAAATAAAAAAGAAAAATGAGAAAACATGGTTGAACATTTTTTCCATTTTAATACTGTTCATCTACCTAGTTGGTTGTATCATTTCGTAAACTTGGGATCAAGCTAGAAAATACTTACCCACGGCCTACCATACTTGGTAGAGGGCCAATTTGCTTGAATTGAGGTGATGGATGGAAATTCAAAATCTTAGGTGGCTACAAAACAAAAACATAAGTTGTAGGTAGAAGTTGATTTTTTAGATCATAGAACTGTGACAACTGCCTTTACCTTTGTTTTAAATTCCTGAAACCATTCCCTAGTAGCTATGACGTGTTTAAGTCTTCATTTGAAAATTTTCTTTGTTCTTTCGACAACACATGAGATGTTGGTATTCAATCAGTATTATTGATATAATGCAAATAAATTATTTGGTAGTCTTTCATAGCTGAAATCATGCCATCCTATATTCTGCTCTTGGAATCAAATTTTCTTTCTAACATTGTGTAATTGTTGGAGGAACCTTGTGATTGTGTAATTGTTGAAGGAACTTGTGCTAATTAATAAATTTTGGAATTTTTCTTGTTTTGGGCAATTTTTCCTTCTCTAATTTTTTTTATATTTTTGTAAGTCACACATTGTTAATAGGAGTAATTAAGAACAAAGTTATGATGACAATCACCCTTTAAATGATTTCAAATTTCCAATAAAGCAATGTTAGGCATGCCATGATGCAATTTAAATCTGGATTATTATTGGGTCATGGCAAGCTAAGGCTGGCCTTTGCGCTCATTTATTTAGAAACTTTCTGGCCCATGGTGAACTAGCTTCATTCTTATTCCAGCATAATAGCAGATTAGCCACCTAGCATGCTACTGTACCACAATTTGGCAGAATTCCAACATAGTAGCGGGCTTCGGCCATGAATCAATTCCTATGTTGCTTGTATTTACAATCATCAATATTTGACCCTCGAAAACATCACTTATGTCAGTGCCAGACTGTTTACTAAGGAACAAGCCTCTAGGTAAAGGCTAACCACTGTTTAACGTGACACCTAGTACTAGCCTAGAATCCCATTGTGGCTGTAGATAATTATCAATATGTAAGCTCTACATCTAGTCCATACTTACTCTCCATCCTAACTAGGAGTGTTTTGTGGGTCTGGTAGTGATTTACAGCCAATGTTGGTTCCTGAGGTATGTTGTATTTATGCCATGACTTAATCCAATCCTCTGACACCTTGATTGCTGCCATCTCACCCACTGTAGGAATTCATCTCCATCGTACTCCTCATTGTTGAATACTCCACCTCTGTACTTTGCCATCAAGTGGAGGAGATGGATAGTTGTGTTCCTTGCTTTCATGAAGTCAAAGCTTATGAGATCTGTTGAGTCAACCACACTTTTGATGAATTGATTTCTTTTCTCTGCCTGCATTGTACTGTCTCCCTACCAATCTAACTCTTTGATCAAGTGCGTATCCTGATCAGTGATGGATGCGATGACAATTTTCCCAATTGATGGTTTGTCCATGGTGGTGGCTCCTGTTGGACTGGCGTTTGTTGTGGTGCCAGTCACATTGGTCATGGTAATTGTTGCCGTGGCGGAGGGTGAGGTGTATGTTGGTGCCATTGGTTGTGATTGGCTGATTGCTTTGAGCTGGGTTGGGTTGGGTTGGGTTGGTGGCACAATGTGTGTGTGCCCACCAATGGTTGCTGGGTCTCCTCCTCCGTCCATTGCATATGCCGGGGGGTTCAAGCCACCTTGATTGATCTGAGCTGCCACCACTGCTGCATTGCCACTGAGGAAGAGGTTTGTATTTTTTTTCAGTGCCTTTGTAGTTCACTGACTGTGTAAGGAAGTTTAGTTGGAAATCCAAAAAAAAATTGCTATGATTTTCAACTAAATAGCCCACTACAACTAGAGCTTTTAGCTTTGTTGGAGTGGAAAAAATAAAAAGTGAGCATTGGGAAAGCCAACCAAAGTTTTCTGTGCTAGACCGTTGTTGGCTTTCCCACCAGTTTTTGTGATGAGCATTGGGAAAGCCAACCAAAGATTTCTGTGCTAGACCTTTGTTGGATTTCCCACCAGTTTTTGTGATGACTGACGTAACCACAAAATTCTTTGTAAAAAATTTGATGGATCCACTTGCCTGACTGTTGTAGCAAGGATCAAGCTGGAAAATACTTACCCACGGCTGACCATACTTAGTAGAGGGCCAATTTGCTTGAATTGAGTTGATAGACAAAAGTTCAAAATAAGTAAGTAGGTACCAAAGTTACAAAACAAAAACATAAGTAATAGGTATCTAGAAGTTGATTTTTTAGATGATAGAACTGTGATAACAGCCTTTACCGTTGTTTGGAATTCCTGAAACCATTCCCAAGTAGCTATGTGTATAAATCTTCATTTGAAATTTTTGTTTGGTCTTTCAGATAAATTTTATTTGAGTCCAGTTAAATTTGGATCCAGGGATCCAGATCCAGATTTTTTGTTTTTTGTGCACTCAATGCATGCATGCAAAAACCACATGGTTTTAAATCATCATGAGCAGGAAAATGAACATGAACATGAAGGTGAACATGCCCATGAAAATGAACCACAACAATGATGGTGTAAACAAACAACTACTATTAGAGATAAGATTAAAAATTGAAAATGGATCCAGTTTTATTTTCATTTGTAATTCTATTAGTTTAGTTTAGACGTAACCAATATGATTTAACAAGTAACAAATGAGCCCTTGTGACAACGGCATCAGAGAAAAACAAAGCACACCTCATCAGCTTTGGATTTGTGTCATCCCAACAGTCTCATCTCTCCCCCCTTTTTACCAAAAATGAATTGAATGAGCTACTGTCAGTAGTTGATGATGGTTGTTGTGAAAAATTTATCAAAGAACTGGTAATGACACCACTCTGAAGGATCTGGTCCTCAGTTCAAAATCACCCCCTGCTCTCTTGAGCTTGAATCTGGTGATTTCAACACAACCAGATTCAAGTTCTAACTCTGAAGATGATGATACACCACTCCATGAAAACAAATCCAATGGAATGGATTGATGGTGGTTCAGATGATGATTCCAATGACAAACACATCATGAAGAAGCAGAGAAGTAGCAGAAGTACAACAGTGAAGGATTCATCATTAGCAGTGGCAAGGAATAGGTGAAAAAAGAAGAAAAAAAAGAAACCAAAAGCAAAAACAAACAATGAATCAGGTGATGAAAGCATCTTGCCTGATTTGAAAGACCCACCACAATCTGATGATGAATGGGATGATGAAGTTCCCTTGGCTCTATTCAAATCCAAACAGAGCAAGTATAATCCAACAGTATTCTTGCCTGCAAGGAATCCAAGTCTGAAGAAGAACAATCAGCCAAAGGTTAGAAAGCAAAGAAAGCCGAAACTGAAAAACAAACTCCTCATAAAGTAAAAAATCAACAACCAATGCACAGCTATGACTGATATTCATATTCACACAGTGAGAACCATCATGAATTCAACACAAATTGATGGACATACAAAAAGCAATGCAAATGCAATGCATGCCTTTGAGTATATCACTTTGGAGACAAGAACAAACAAAAGGGAATCATGAGCTGGGATGCCTCATTCTGAATAACAAACTTCTGATTGAAGCACATGGGACAATCAAGGCATCAGCAATAGTCAAGAACAACAACACAGAGAGTAATAAAGAAATCAAGGATCCAGAAATGGATCCAGTAACAGATCTAGCAAATTTAACATTCCCAGTATCATTGCAAAGTACTTGCAATGATGTGTCACTTGAGATGCAAAAGGCCACATAATGGATGGTATTGGTGTACAATGGCAAATCTATACGAAATATTTGGGAGGAGCTGTGGGATAAATTATTTGACAAGAGGTACAATGGAGATTGGTGTGGGTTGGCCTCACCTCAAGTCAAGAATATAGTGTACAATTCCTGACAGGGCCTGAACTGGGGAGATGTGATAAGAGCATTGGAACAAAACAATCTCTCCATGATGAAAGTGGAAAGTGGAATGATCAAAAATTGTCCATTCTTACAGTTTACTCTTGGAGCACCAAATAAGAAAGATCCACAGAGAATATATCAAGCAATAGGATTTGCTTATCCTTTGCTATTCTGTTTGCTTTCTGAATTCAATGATTGTTTCATTGGTGCAACTTTTGAGTGCATGCCAAAGGATTCTACCAGTTGATGATTCTCATGGTCGTGGCTTTTGACTTGCAAATACATGAATACACATCTATTTGGTATGTCCTGATGCCTATGAAGACACAAGATTGGTATTTTTAACATTTTCACAACATCATTAATTATACAGACTGTGTTGGGACTATGCCCCTAGTGTAATTCATGGAGACGTTGAGAAGGCAATATTCAATGTAGTTTACCAGCAGTGGTGTGATACATTACTGGAAGGCTATTTTTTCTACTTCAAGCAAGCTATTAAAAGAAAGCTAGAAGCATTGGAAATCCCAAAGAAACAAAGAGATGAGGTTTTGTTTCCAGGAGTGCTAGATCAACTTTACCTACTGTCGCTTGATGACATCAATAGGAACAGAATCTCATTTTTGAAGACAATATTGGAATTTGATCAATCTACCAAAGCAATACTGCCAGAGGAAGAAATAGTAAAATGCAGAGAATTTTTGGAGTACTTTGTAAAGTGAATTTTGATTTATTATAATTTTTTTGAGTTATGAGTGCTAATGTGGGTAGCATTGTACTATGCAGTTGAGC
>JALLOT010003058.1:0-11781 GCA_036939595.1 Thalassiosira livingstoniorum | reverse complement strand
ACTAAAATTTTGAATGAAGTTTGAGTGAAAAAAGGGAAAAAATCAAGTTTGCAAACGTGGATCAAGTTTGTAAACACTACCTCGAAGTACAATCCAATTGAGATAGATGTAACTGGCAATACTGGAGAATTTTTGAACCCAATCTCCTGAATAATTTAAGATTGTTGTCTGAATGAGAATGTAGGGACTAGATTTCAATCAAACAAGAAGCAAAAATACTGTAAGATTGTACAATGGCATAATGATTATGTAGATATGAATTTGTATCCATTGTGAAGAATTTTTCTGAGTTTTGTAAAACAAATGAACATCACCATAATATAACATATTGATATACTAGATTGACTACCCAATATGGTTAGCTATTCTCTTTGCTTAGCCCATGTTAAGTTGTGAAAACATTTGTAATGATAAAGGGATGGGACTGGGACAAAGTTAACATCTAATTGGTTTTTCACCTGACAAATGTAGTCAATTTTCCATTTTTAAAAACATCAAGGTGTCAAGACAAACTTGTTGAGTCAAATAATCAATGGTCAATATCTGGGGGAACACCTCAAGATGGATCACCAAGAGAAACAAAACAAATAACAAGAGCTGGGGGTACAATATAAAAGGTGTGGTGTCAAAGGTGTTAAAAATTTTTGTGAAAAGTTTTCATAAATGAATTCATTATAATCTAACCTTGGCATTACAATGCTGTAATCTGAAAACTGAGTTCATGTTGTTACCTGAAAATATTTTTCCCATAAGTACAATAGTATGTGAAAAAGACCAAAGTCTTTAGATTGTCCTTACCCTATGAGTGTTTGGTTTCAAATGATGAATTATTGTACCTTGATGAACTTTTAATATAATATTTTTTGACATAGTTTTTTTTTTAACAATATGATAAAACCACTCATTTTAAACAAATTAAAGGGAGGAATAGTATATTTGTTCAATCTTCTAGTACTACTTTCATTTAAAAAAAAAACAAAGTTTCGATTTTTGAACTCTAATAAAATGAGTGTCAAAAACTTTCTTTTTGATCCACGTTGATAGTTATTTCTAAGATGTATGCAGCTAGTTTTTTTTAATTGTTTGAACCAAATGTGTTGACCATTTACCTAATTATGTAACAAAAAAATACTGAACTGAATACATGTGTCAATTCAAATGCAATGCTGAATGACTTCAATTATGTGTATCTAAGCTAATAATCCCAGGAAATGTGTGTAAGAGCACTAGTTCAAATATAATATGACCAAGTAATCTCTCCAAATATGCACAATCAATACCAGTATATACTGATGTAATATTAATCATTATGTTGGGACATTTGCACTGGCCTTCTATAACAAATGATAGCTGCGCAAAATTATATTACATTATATATATGTGAATTTTGAAAATGTTAAATGTCTTGGTGTAGGTATCATTTGGGTAGGTATAGAGTTTAGGGCCACTGACAAGAATGGCTTCCTGTTTAAATAATCACAATGCATTGAGTATAATCATCTACAAAAAAGGCAAAAAATAGGGAACCTGAAAAACTTGTTTTCATTTTCTCACTCAAAAATTAACAGAAGTGCTGTTTCACAATCCTTTCAGTCACTCATACAAATTGTCCTTACACTAAAAAAGAGAGATGTAACTGGAAAACAATTTTCAGTCAGTGATGTGTTTACATGTAGTGTCATAAGCATTCAAAAGAATTTGAGTGTGTTCTCAACATATGATGTGGAATCTAAAAAGGGAAGTCTAATTTTTAGAAAATATAAAACATGAATATTGAAGATGAGTGGGGGTGAAAGTTGCAAAACAACATCACAAGCAAAATCTGATTAATAAATCCAACAAGTTATTTCAACTAAAATATTTGACTATTAACTTTGGTCCTGATGTTTTGAAACAGACACTAAATGCTGTAGTTTTTTATGGATTACATATTATTTCTCTTATCAAGATGACAAATACGTCAACATTTTTGTTCTTGCAAAAAGAATAGAAAGAAGATATTTTCATTTACAAAAAGTACAAACTGAACTAGAAGGAAATACCTTTACTTGAGACAACATTTTCTAAAAGTTTCATGAAGCAAATCAATTGTATCATGACTTGTAATATTTTTACAGAGTTTATCAATAATTTTTTTATAATCATATTGAATAAACTTCCTTTGTCATTAGCTGATAAAGATGATATGCATCCCATGCACAAAGAAATCTAGATTAAAGTATTTTGGAAGTCTGAATACAATAGGCGAAATCATCCTTCACATGCCTTTTACCTCATTTTATTTGAATCAAATTGCATCTAAAAAATATTGATATTTCACTGTTTCATATTGTCAAGAACTAACTGACCTCGAACATGATTTCACAATCATGCATTGTTAACTAATCCAGTAGCAGCAGTGATTGATAGTCCATTACAGATGCAGGAATATCAGCAAGTTCTCTCAAGCTCATTAAAAAAACAGTAAAAACCTTTGGTGCACCTTCAATTTTTACTTTTTGCTAGATTGGGTTCCAATAGTGATTGGGTTATACAGAAATGTTTGCAGCTCAGCTCTGATGAACAGTATTGTGGTTGATGTGGGAGTAGAAAACCCTGTTCCAAAGCCAATAGGTCAGTTACACAGAATATCCCCAATGCCCACTCTAGAAGTGAAATAAGTGATGACCAATGCCGCTGTTCCATATTCTCTACAGACTTTTTTACATTGTGTTTTCAATTTCTCACTCTGCCAGACACATTTTCCCACTCAAATTGTTTGTTTTATGTCAAGAGTTGGGATGAAGAGGGGTAGACCTGTGTTATCATCCCTTGTCATCAGTGTTCACTGCACTTGGTCTTGGAGTCTTGTGTTTCACTTCTTAGAGCCATGTTGAATTCAGCCCTTGGTGCAGAATTTATGGGATGTGACAGTTGGATGTTGTTGGACTAATTGGTTATGATTATGATACTGACACCTTCTTGCGTTTTCTAACACGATTAAGATGAGCCACAACCACAATAAGTTGTGAATTGATGCTTGGAGTGTGAATGTGCAGAATGGTAGTGTGTAGAGCACCTGTGACATTATTGATACTTCCTCAAAATCCCGTTACAATGTAAGGTGGCTGTTGTTGATATGAGTGGCATGCGAGTCCACAACAGTTACCAGGGTGTACAGTGTGTACCAGTGTCAGCCAGCGTTACAATTATTTCATTGTTTCATGAGTGCTGGACACAGGCTTGACTAGTTGTTGGAGGTTGTTGGTGTGGTGGGGCACTGTGCAAAGTTCAAAGGGGGAGCAGTTGACAATGAATCTACAAACCAACCCCTTCGTTAAAGGTACCACTTTGGTTGCAGCTTTTACTGGCTGTGACTAAGGTATACAGAAAACAGGCCGAACAAATATTTTGGACAGCATTTATTCCAAAGCAAAGTACAATACTCTGGCTTATCCCAAAGGAGCAAGTATAAAAACACCATTTTCTTGTATTTCAGTACGTCCTTCCAAAATTTACGATTATCGTCGAACAGTTGGCAAACAATCAACTCCATTTTAAAATTGTTACCAATGTGCCCTGCCATCCATCACTTTTGACCACTCTTGACCATTCTCCATCCATACTACACTCCCCTACATCCCCCTACACTCCCCTACCTACTCCTCAACCAGAAAACACATTTGAAAATTGATCCACCGTCTCCCAAACCGATGACACCGAAGATACCAAAACCTCTTCCCCTCCTTTATTCAAAAACCCAAACGCCCCATTCTTATCCACATATTCCTTATACAAATCATTCACAATCAAGGCTGCCACAATCCAAATGGCATACGTTCCAAAAATACGACTTGCCACAGCGAAAGGCGAGTTATCAACCTCTCCTGCGCCCTCCGCATAGGCAGGCTCCCAATTGGGATCCTCCCGTTTCCTCGCCGACCATTTGATGTAGAGATCGAGCATTTCCCCGTCCATGAGGAATTTGTCGACTTCGGCTTCGGCTTGGGTGGGTGTGAAGGTGGGGATGTCGCTTTGGAATTTGGTGATTAGGTCTTGACGGCTGGAGGATGGAATGACGGAATGATGGAATGATGGAAAGTGGAATGATGGGGATGGTGGAATGAGGAAAGACGGGTGGTTGCAGAGTTGTTGGGATGACACCGTAGGTTTTGGTTTGGACAGTTTGATTGGAGATTATTTGTTTGGAGTGGAACAGTGGTGACGGGCGATTTGTGGTGTTGTGGTTTCAAATACCAACAATGAGATGGAACCACAAGAAGGATGAGTATCTCAAAAATGAAAGACAAAGCGTCACCAGAAACAAAAAAACGCACACACAAAAAGAAACATAAAAAAATACACACACATACGCAATGCAATGCAAATCAGAGTACGTTGAAAAGAAACTCATCAAGTGAGCGATTTGCAATTTGAATCGGTACAACAAATCTTTCTGGGCACCCGAACAACAACGAAGAACGATGGCGTGAAGAAGAAACATGGAAAACGAAGCGAGCTGGAGACTAGACACTAGATACTCACGTGCCAATGTACTCCAACACCTCATCGGCATCAATCCCCATGGCCAATCGGTCCTTCTCCACTCCCAACGTCTCGTACAATTGATCTTCGGTCATGGTTTCCATTTCTTCCGCGGTCAGTGTGGCGAGTAGCCCACTTAGCCCACTCATCCTATCAGTACCACTCATCCTACCCATGTCACTCATACTGATCGACTTCACTGACTTTGATGGTTGTCGCGTTTCCGAAAGGGTGACGGGTGTGACTATTCCTACTATTCTGTTGAGGGATTGTGTCGGTGTTGGGGTGAATGCGTCGGTCATCCCTGACAAACTTGATATTGCCAGTGTTGCCATTGCGGCCGAGGTGGTGAGAAGGGAAGACTTCATTGTCATCTATATTGAGTTAGTTGTTGAGCTCAGTTTCGGTCAGTTTCGGTGTTATTGGACTTTTGGCCTGGACGAGTTGCCGTTCGAAAAGCGTTCGAGAGATGTTTCTGGTACTAGGTGGGTGAGCGAAACGAAGGCGGAAATCAAACTAGATGATTCAATATTCCCAATGCATGATGGCCATGGATGACAACATTGAACATTGACAGAGTGAGGTTGTGAGGTTGTGTTTTTCTTTGTGCATTGATGATTCAAAAAAGGGATTTGATCAGGATTTGATTCTTGATTCTCATCTTCTTCATTCTTCATCTCACATCACACACATCACTCTCATCTTCAGCTCATCTTCTGTCATCTTGAAGATTTTTCATGCAAAATCTTTCAGAATCTGTCCGCCAACTTCCTGACACGTGGAGGCGGATCGTAATTGGAAGCAAAAATAAGAGAGCACAGCTGCAATCTTCACCCTTGGCTGGAGTAAGTACTAAGTAGGTAAGTAAGTACTTACTTATGGTACTAGGTAATCTTTTAAAATTGAACCACATCTTCAAGTCTTCTTCATTCCAGTCCTAGTCCTAGTCCTAGTACTACCTAGTACTAGTCCTACGCCCTACATACATTGTACAATAACAAAAAATAAGGTAATGTCTCAGCGCAAGGCTCAGCCTAGTTGAGCTTCCTGTCCCAAACAGAGGAAAAGATTCTATATTCTCTTAGATCCTTTTTGGAAACTAAAAATGATTCTAAAGAGTGAGAAAAAACATGGAAAAGCTGCCAGACATTCTTAGCGGAAAATAAAGAACTCATACCTGAGCAATCATGTCTTGTTGTAGAAAAAAATGGAAATGTGACAAACACTGTTTTGACTTCAAATCTTTCCATAAGTAGGTAAACTTACAACATTAGGTGGCATGCTTCTGCAGGTTTATCACAGAATCAAGGATTGAATTGTACTCAACTTACCTTTACCTGAATGGAGCTGAATGGGCAAAACACTATGAGTTTGAGTGCTGCAACTATGGATTTTCATGGTTTAGAGTGAATAGTATTGTTTTGTTCTGTAGCTAGATTTGTATGGTTTTAATTTGTGGCATTGTGCTTCTCAATGGACACCGTGTGTTTGATGTGCATGGTTGAATCAAAGTGTGTTTTCTCCATCTTCAGAAATTGGTTGTGAATTGTGTGAAATCTACAAATTAAGGTATTGTAAAAAATCATAGAAGAGACCATCTTCATTTTTAAAGCAAATTGGGTTTGTTTTCACATCTCTTTTATCAGCTAACAATGCTCCTTATTTTGGCCTGTGTGCAATTTTTAGTTGGGATATCTCAAATTAGAGCATTGGTTTGTATTTTTGGGAGGATTTATTTTTTAGAGTACTGTCCATGCCAGACCTATGTACTTACTATTTTCATGTTCTAAAATCGTTATCAAGTTTTTCTGAAAACAAGAAGTAGTACACTGTTTTTGTAAGACTATTACATCAGCACCATTTATAGTATTATTCACTTAGAAACTTTCACATGCATCAGATTAATCTATAAATAGGTATTTTAGTACTCTGGAAATATGGGTTGCTTCAGAAATGCTATGAGTACCATAGTACACAATGATTGCTTTTGTGAGAGTATATTGCTTGTCAGCAATAAGTACCACTTGACTTTGAATGACAAAAAGGCAGCAAGATTGGAGTATGTGTATCCAGACAAACAGAAGTCATTTTTTCACCTACACCAACAAAGAGTCAGAAAATGCTGTTACCATCATTATTATCTGGTCAGGTCATCTGGAATAATTATTTGATGTGGGGCAAGACTTAAGACTGTAAGGGGCCTAATCCATCCCTTTGAATGCCAAAATAACCTACTAATTATTGTCTATTTAAAATAATTTTTCACTAGAATTCTTCAGTAAAAATTTAATGTTGTAGATTTATTGCTACTCAATGGAAATTCTTAACAAAATTTGATGAAACTTGATCAAAGGATTATTCAAATACCAAACAAGTCCAGTGGGTGTTCTAGGATGAACTCTGTCTAATTGAAGTGCATCACTGCACTAAACACAAAACATTGAGTAAAGTAAATGAAACTTTCAATTTAAATCAGTGAAATCTATCCTCATGGCCTCTTTAGTGTGATACAAGATTCAAAAAATACTGTTCCTGGTATTTTTTTTACCTTTTTCCAGTTCTCTTCATCCACTCCTGCAAATTTCTGCTTCACCTTCTTGAAGGCGCACATAGCATGTGAATTTTGGAAACCACCCCAAAATATTATGGTTTTGTCTGGGTTTTGTCTGCCTTTCTCCCTCCTTTAAGCCTACCCCTTGCCAAAGTATGATTTTTATGGCTTGATCATCTTTTTGATTTGACTGGCATAGATGTTGTTGTTTCTTAAATGTCTTGGAACCAAGCTTCTTTCCGTTTTTATGACCCATGAATTTCTCTGTCCACTGCATGAAAAAATATTGCAGTGAGGTGTTTTGCAACAGTTGCTCTCACAGAGTAAACATACAAAAAATGGCTTGACAAATGTCAAAGCCTTGGGTGAAAATAGCAAACCAAAACATACAGTGACAAAGCAATGTGACAAAAATGATATCTTTTGATCAGCACTATCAACACCTCTCATAGCATGATTACAATCATCAATTACACCTGGAATGATTTTTTTTATTTTGCGCTATCTCCAAAGACAATTTATGGGTGACCTTTATTTTTTGTATTTGACCTTGGCCTCCTCCTTTCTTTCTCAATCTCCTCCTCTCCAATGCCAACAAAATATACAATACTTTCCATCTTTTTCATGAAGGTAACATGATTATCTGGATGAGAGGGGTTTCCATTGTATTGAAGAGCCTCATCATTACCTCAAAATAATAAAATACTAAAAACAAATATTTTATATCCTAAATATTAGTTGACAGCCTGTTTAGGGATACAAAAATCATGGTTTTCAGCATAGGATTTGATTTGAAACTTGTTTACACAACAAAAATATCCAAACACTTGTATATTTTTGCACATGATACAGGCAATGAAGTAAATGAAAAAACCTAATAACACCTGTAGATTTTTGTGATATTTCATGGAAATGTGTGTGGGTTTGAAACTGAAAAGAAGGATTTTTCTTGACAAAATTTACATTAAGAGCTTCACAAGACAGAATGGAAAATGCAAGATGAGCAGTTCTGTTGGATATATACAAAATGAATTCAGTTTTTGGAGAAGAAATCTAAACTAAATTCTAATTACAGAGAAAAGAAAGAATCAACACGGTCTAAAAAGAGGACATAAAGATACCCATTAAAAGAGATTTGATTTCAAATCAAGTGCAACAGTATGTCAAATGAAGAATATACACATCTCTTGAGATGAGAGGTGTTAGGGTTTTGTTTGATTCATGGATTGTTTGCAAGATTTTTTAGTTTCTATGTTTGATGATGATTTTTGACAACCTAGTTGACAATATCAGTAATTTATTTACATTCCCAAAGGTAAATGTGGTAGATTGTAAATACAATGAATTTCAAGGACAATATTTTTTCTCATTAATATGTTTTACAAGAATAAAGATTGAGGTAAGGAATATTTGACACCAACACTATTTTTATTAAAACTCATAGTGTCAAAATCTATGGTTTTGGTGAAAATGATTGTTTCAATGAATTTTTATGCATGGTTAAATGTTACCATGCTGTAGATTGTAGGATGCATAATGTGCCATTTTAAAATGCTAACTTTTCTACAGCAAAATTATATATTTAGTTTTTCTCATTTTTCATAAAATGGGATACAAAATCATGTCACTATTGATTTCAGTATTTAGATAAGATTTACTCAAATCCTTTTCAACAGAACAATGGTTCCAGAAGAATCCAAACTATTAACTTAAATTCAAGGAAGAAGATCAACCATTACATGATAAACAAAAATAAAGGAAGCATTCTATTGACTAAGAATATTGGGTTATTCAAGTTGTAAACAAATTGGAGCGTCAATGATATTTTTGTGGCAATGATGATTCCAGTTCTTGAGTACTAATCTTATTGATGAACTATGGGGACTCAAGAAAAAGGAATTGATTGTTGCTACAACAAGTAATGATTAGGATTTTTTGAAATATTATTAGATTCAGAAAACAAGAGAGCATTGTGGACCCAAGGGAATATAGCATATATTTGTTATCAAGAAAAAATGAATTTGTTGGATTTACTCCGTATGGTATATTCTTGGGAGCAAAAAAGTAAACTATCTAGTCATAAATTACCGGTTTATCAAAATTGTTCAACTCTAAGTGAAAAAAATACTAAAATAATTTTTTTTGAAAATCCTCTCATTGTTTGATGGTACACCATGAGTGTAACCATCTCAAAAAGATATCTTGGAGTAAGAGAAAATATCAAGCCTGTCTATACATCAGTGAGAATGTACAGTTCCACATGATTACAAGTACAACATACTAACAAGAGTATCATACATATTTGCATCATCTTTAAAAACCAATAATACATCAAAATATCTGGAAATTCAGATATGTAATTTGAAATATTGTCCACAGTGAAACTGATGCTCACTAAATAAGGTAGAAATATATCTTGCATTATTTTTACATCCTGAAGCCATCTGGGATGAGTAGTTGGCCATTTTCAAAGCAATGAGAGGAACCCTGTCAGAGCTCTCCAAGATATGTGTAAGGGGTTTTGTGAATAGTTGCACACCTTCTGAGAAATTTAATGCCAAACAATTCATTTTCTGTTTAAATTGCAGACACATTCTCTTTCATACAACTATTGCAATAGAATTTGAAAAGACATCCCCTAACAGCATCTTGTTCAGGTGGAATAAAATGAGATCTTTGAAAGCAAGCATGAGCAAGAAGTCTATGGAAATGATTGGACTTGATAGTATTTAAAGGAAGTCCATCTGAATAGATGAGATTTGCAGTTGCCATAATAAGAATAGTGGTATCACTTCTGGCTTGTGGAGTTGACTGACTGAAATAATATCAGATGTCCCCACAACAGAAGCTTCACTGTCAGGTTGCATAGCTGAAGAAAATGTATGATAGTGCTGGGAGTGAATGCATTTGTAACATTTTGGCTTCTTAGATGATGCTATTACATCCAATACATTACATTGGGGGTGCTCAAATACCTCCAGAGAAATTTTGTCATCCTTTCTCTTTTTGCCATGGATAATACACAGGTTGTTGTACATTTTTTGGAAATAATTTGTGATATCTACATTTCAGGGTTTGATATTCTTGTATGATGTCTTTGTAAAGTTAGACAGTATATGGGAAGAGTGACAGCTGAAAAAAGAGGTTGAGAACCATCTGCATTGTCATCAAAGTCCCTGCTCATAAACAACAAAGAGCTTGATATACTCATCATCCAATATGGACATAAGAGGTGTCAATACAGTTTCCTCATTGATGGAAATCCATGAAATTGGTGGGATTAGAGCAGATACTAGCATCAGAGCCATCTAGTGAAAAAATTGATGGAATGTTGGACATCAACCCTGAGTTCCCAGAAATTGTACTGGTCAAGGTTTGGAAGGCTGAAACTAAAAAATAAAATCAGTAGCAACAGTGCCATGAGAAACAAATGTGGGTAACAATAGAGTGCAGCCAAATTTGAAAATGAAGCAACTCACCAGTCCCAGATCTAACCCAAACAAAGTGATGGCGTATCTGATTGCTTTTTTGGTGTAGATTGCAATAACAGTGGCCCAAAAGACTGAAACTAAAAATTAAAAGCATCAAAATGATGTGATGGGTGGCCAATTTGGAAAAAATGAAAAATTTTAGCTGCTGAAATAAAAAATGGAGCAACTCACCAATTACAGATCCAATCCAACCAGAGTTGTGGTGTATTTTATTGCTTTTTTAAATGTTTGCAATGGTGGTAAGCAGCATTAAAAATGATTCTGTAAACAAACAATTTTGAAAAAATAAGTGTCACTAGAATTGAAAATTGAGCAGTCCCCAACCACAGTCCCAGCAAAACAAAGCAGTGGTGTATCTGATTTTTTATGATGTAGATAGTGATGACAGTGTTTTGAAAGACCAAATCAAAACAATAAATACATCAAAATCAATGAAATAAGTTGACAATTTGAACAAAAATGGAGAATTTTTGCTGCTGAAATATGAAATGAAGCAACTCACCAACCCCATCTTCAATCCAAACAAAGTGATGGTGTATCTGATTCTGTTCAATGTAGATTTGTGAGGGTGGTGGTTTGTAGCACTTAAAATCACCAATAAAAGCAGCAACTATCCATCAAAAAAGTGAAAAATAGTTTGGTATCAGTTTTTTGTAATATTACATTAGAAAATAGATGGTCAATGGAATAAAACTAAATGATATTTTGTATATTTAGAGTTATGGTTATGACTGTTTAGGCACACAGCAAAGTCAGTGTCATCATCAGCATCAGTGGCAAAATATTGCTCTCAACGTATGTTAACTATTAATTATTATATTTTTATGCAACCACAAAAGGTGCCACAACATCTCAACCATCTCAACTCTTGCTCAATATGAAACTGTCATTACTACTTAACCGGTGATCAAGTTGATAATAAATTCAAACAAAAATGGTTTGTCATTGGGGCAACAAAGGCAATCTTACATTTACATACATGTATTTTTTTACTTTTGAAGATAAAGTAGAAGCTATAAGATGACAGTTTCAAGGAACCATTTGAATCACAAAACCCTATGAACATGATATATTATACATTCATTCTTCAATTTCCAATGTTTCATTGCTGAAAAATGAAGTGGGAAGGTTTTTTATCATTGACAAGATCTATCAACAAGGACTCTCAACACCCATCAGCAGCAAAGAAAACTGAATCCCTCATTTGTTTTTAAG